>JARFJB010001312.1:2135000-2267500 GCA_036346205.1 Vesta saturnalis
ATACTTACCCGTAAAACACTTTGGTATCCATAATTGAAGATCTGACTAACTTTCTGGGTATTTATAACACAGTGTATACACAAATTACATGTTTTAGTGTCAAAACCAAATACAATTCTAAACAATACTAACTTGACTCGTGCTACGACAATTTAGTGACCCGCCCACGACTTCTTAGAAGAGGGGGGAAATCCGGTTACTATCTATTCCCAACGTTCCCATTTTGGGAACGTAATAAAGAAATGTAGAATGTGTTGACAAAATAAACACAACTCTGCAATTTTATTACCGCATCTGAATTTGAGATGTATGATAAGTGTAAAAAACTAAAAAAATATTTTTCGGAACATTGTGTTACTATAGCAAAAAATATATAAAATGGACTGCTCGATTTTGAAAAATACGTTTACTTTGCGCATTCGTGAAACACTTAGATGGCATAATAATAATACTGCTATATAAAAATGTGTTAAAATAACGTTTATCAATATGTACATGAAGTTTTAAACGTCATTCTGATGTAGATATTTTTTTTTGCTTTCACAATGTTGCCTGTTTTCGTTATGAACGTAGAAGAAAGAGGTTACATAGGTATCCTAAAGAAATTGAAATTAAAGATTGTTTCATTTCATTTAATTCAAGTTAGCATCTAAATGTCTATTAACCACTTTCTATTATGAAGTTTTAAACGTCTGTTTGACATAGATGATTGTTTTTGCGTTTCCAACTTTTGGTAATGAACTTGTAAAAGAGGTTGCGTAATTATCCTAAAAAAATGTTATTAAAATTATTTCATTTCTTATATTTTTCATTTTGTAGGTTGGGAGGTCGTGTGGTGTTCCATACCAGATATTTAAATTACAGTTTTTCCAATAGCGTCATTGGTCCTAATTATACAATTGGGTCCGATCTTTCCAATGATTTTTTTTGGGGACACAAGTCTGTGATTTACTCGGGACCAAGATTTGAAAATATAGAAGGTCTAAAATCTTGCCGAGTATGAGGAAATACCTCATTTTTAGCTAGCCAACGTTAGACGATAATATTACGACAGATTGTTAGCAGTAGGGGAGAGTTGGGGAACCGTACGCAGGAGTTAACCGTACGCACAGCTATATCTAGCAACTGAGCGGTATTTAGAAACATCCCTTCCACGAAACCTTGAGCAGCGTCACTTACAATTTGATCACACCACAAGCGGCAGTTCCATAGTGTCAGTTGCTCTCAGAAAGTGATCGTGTGTGTTTATGCACAAGTTGTTGTAATTTTCCACGTTAATAAAATAAGACGGTAAGTTTCTAATTGTTAACCGATTATTTTGAAATAAATGTAGCATTCTTAAAGGATATGATCTTCTGCATGTATTCATCTATCCTTGTTTTTGTAATGTGAGGTGATTTGGTTTGAAATGCACGGTCGGGTAATGATGCGCAAAAATGCGCAACATTACCCCTCATTCAATTCAATAGTAAGTAATATAAATCTGTTTTTTCATTTCGGATGCCACGTAAACATATAAGAAAAACACATATTAATGCCTATAGTGCGCAAACGTTGGAGGAAGCACTAAATGCTATCAGAAATGATGGCAGGAAAATTAGGGCAGTCGGTAGAGCATACGGCATTCCGAATCAACCCTACGAAAGAAACTTCAACATGATGAACCGAAAACGCTTTGTAAGGCAATCTTTTCGCAAGGAGTAGAACGCCATTTAGAAGAGTACGTATTAACTCTGGCAAAGTTGTATTATGGCATTACGCCCAAACAGCTGCGGCATTTAGCTTTTAAATATGCAGAAGCAAATGGCATAGAGCATGCATTTAATAGAGAATCCCAGTTAGCTGGTAAAGCTTGGCTTTACGGATTTCTTAGACGACTTCCTCAAATAAGTCTGAGGCAACCTGAAGGCACCAGTCTAAATAGAATTGCTGCGTTTTATTTAGAAGGACTAAACTATTTTACCGAAACCTAGAAAGTGTGTTCCAAAAATGTACACTTGAGGGACGTAGAATATTTAATATGGATGGGACGGGCATAACTACCATCCAGAAGAAATGTCCTAAAGTGTACTGTAAGAATGGAGTAAAGCAAATAGGAACTGCTACATCGGGTGAACGAGGTAGGATGATTACAGGCGTGTTCTGCGTGAGTGTTGCGGGGAATTACACTCCTCCCATGTTAGTATACCCGAGGACAAGGGTGACTCCTGCTTTACCGAAAAATGACCCAGTTGGTACCAATTACCAATGTTCAAAAAACGGTTGAATAAACGCAGATCTATATCTTAATTGGTTACACCACTTTGTAAAACATGCGAATCCCACCACTGAAGACCCAGTGTTGCTTGTTTTAGACAATCACGCAAGTCATGTCGGAATAGAAACATACAATTTTTGCAAAACAAATTATATTCATATTGTGTCACTCCCACCTCATACTTCACATCGATTGCAGCCACTGGATCTAACGTTTTTTGGACCTTTAAAGAACGCACTCTACAGGGAGTATGATATGTATTTAACGACCACTGGCCATAAAAAGATTACAGAGTACGATATTGCAGAGTTTTATGAAGTGGCAACCATGGAAAAGGCAGCATCCGGTTTCAGTTCTGCTGGTATATTTCATTCAATCCAACTAAATTCGATGAAGATGATTTCGCTGCTGCTCATGAATTAGGTTCATTTTCTGTAGAGGCTTCTTCCGAACCTAACACTAATTCAGCATTACTCGAGCCCAATCAGAGATCATTCCTGATCCAGCAACACCTGAACCTCAGACAAAGAGTCAAATTGATCAAGAAGCTCAAATGGATCAAGAAAACCAATCGTCTGTATCAAATGTAGGCCGAGAACCTTTGCCGTGTTCGTCCAAATCTTACAATTAATTTTTTGAATTTGCTCCAATTTCCAAAAACAAACCTAAATCAGTAAAGAAATTTCACGTTCGAAGCAACACTCAAAAATTCTTACCAGGGGAAGAACACTAAAGTAAAAAAGATATTCAATCAAAAGGTGGCAAAAGCAACGCTGCAAAGAGGCGAATAGTTGAATCCGAAGAAATACAAAAGAGGAAAGAAAAAAAAGCAGGAGTCAGAGTCTTCTTCCAATGACATTGAAGCAAATAACCTTTGCGCCGATGACTCCCTGGACGACATAGACGAAATAGATTATTTTGTTCCAACTACAAGACAACCTGAGGGTGAAAACGGCCCATGTGGTATATGCGGGGAACCCGGAAAAAACGAGTTATGGTACAAACGTGTCATGTGTGGCTTATGGAATTACGCCGACTGCACTGGGGTGGACAGTCCAAAAAATTACATTTGTAACTTCTGCAAGAACTGAAATACCTACCTATTGCTTACCTACCAAATAAAAGCTTTTTATTAAATATTTTGTGTTTTAATGTTTTGCGCATAATTCCCTACCTAATGCACACCATTGCCCCATGGGGTGGGGGAATTGTGCGCAAATGCACTTGTACTTTTTTTTGTGATTTAAGTTAAAAGCTACTAAATTGTGATTATGCTCATTGACAGTCAATAAACTAGGGCTTCTATTGCTATTTTTAGATTTTATGCACTGTTAACCCTAGAACGTCAACGTTCTAAAATCCTACGGTAACGCCAACCATACTTAAAGTTTACGTGTGTAAAACACTGAATAGACATTATGACGTTTATTTCTCTGAACAGGTAATTAAACAATTTTGGTTTCAAAATCTTTTATTTATACATAATTTGAATACAAACAAATGAAAAATATTCCGCAGAAGGTAAAACAAAAAAGCTTGATATGGCAGAAAAAAGTAATATATAGCATAAAGCATATTATAGAAGAAACAAAGAGGCCAGCGTCGAGTCTTTCTATCACAACACATGTTCTGTGTCGTTTGATCGAATGTATCCACCGCTCCCTTCGTGGAGTTATAAACATGTATTATTTCTGGCTTTAAAGTTTCGGGATTCATGACGTTTGAAGTATGCATCGTCGATAACAAAAGGACTTTTTTATTTTCTTTCGGCTTATAGGAGATTAGAGTAGAATTTTTAGTGAAGGCAGCCATGGAAGTTTTACACGGTCTATATTTTATATCTAGTAGTTGTGGCGGTATCTGTGGTTTGTTTTTTCTGAGCGTGCCGACGACAGTCAATCTAAAAGGAGCTTTAATTAGTTTATTGCTTAAAGGGATATTCGTAAACCAATTATCTATCGTGATGTTCCGATTGGCTTAGTCAACAACTCGACAAAATAATTAGCCAAAGGAGCTCCATTAGTGTTAGTTGATTTTCCAAGATAAGGGCTTGCATTGAGAACGTATTTGGTTGCAACATCACAGACCATAACGATCTTCATACCATATTTATTTGGTTTATTCGGTATGTAGATTCTAAATGGACACCTCCCACGAAAACCCACTAGCTGCTCATCAATACACAAATATGCACTGGGTTTGTACTTTTTTCTGTGCAATTATTTATGAGTTTATCCCATAAATCCGATATAGGAGCGAAATCAGATACTGCTCTTCGTTCAATTCTTGTCGATTGGTCATCAAATCTTAGTGCATATTGTAAAAAGAGAAACCTTGTTCTACTCATAGTGGCTCGATGCCTGGATCCCGGGAATGAATCGTCCAATAGGAGTTCAGCTGAGAGGTGGTTGTCGTTCAAGGCGACAGCTAAAATTAAAAATCCAAATAAAGCCTTCAGTTCACTTATTGATGTTACAGAAGTTGATGCGTTTTGTGTTTTATACTTTTCTTGCAGGACAAGTATTCTTTGATTTGTATAAATTAGTATGTCCGACAGTATGTCATCGTTAAAAAATAAGGAAAACGTATCGAGAGGCTCGGTAAGGTGGTGTCCGGTTATTTCCCCGCCGACAAAATCCCGCCGGTCAATTGCCGGCCGGAAAATTGTTCGCCTGGAAAAAACCCTGCGCGGTGAAATGTTCGCTGGTAAAATGCCCGCTGTAGGTAAAATGATTCCCCGATATTCCTCTATTTTCGTGATAAAGCTCGTTACGTATTTTATGTTTTAATTTCTTTATGCTTGTATATTTAAAAGATAGAGTTAATAGTTTCCAATCTCAATCGTTTTCACTTGTTTTTGCAAGTAAGGCACATTTATTATTTATAAATATCTCGTGAATGTGACTTTCTAATTCTCTTAGAAATCATTAAAAAATTTTTACATTAATGACAAAATGAAAATGTCATTAGTTAACACTATGTGCAATAATTACCCGGGTAATTATTGATAATACGGTTCCTTGCATACTACTAATGTGCAAAAAACTGGTCTATTAAAATAATTTAAATTTAAATGTATAATGTACAATGTTTCTAGGTATGAATACGTATTCGAACATAATAAAATTTATTATTATTAAAGCTCTTCCTTTCTATACGCGTATTATGTTCATTTATTCATGACAGGGGTCGGCGGAAATTTACCGAAGGAATTTCGTCATGGCGGGTATTTTACCAGCGAACATTTCATCGCGCGGGGTTTTTACCAGGCGAACAATTTTCCGGCGGGCAATTGACCGGCGGGATTTTGTCGGCGTGGAAATGACCGTGAACCGGTAAGGTTTTTCGCTGGGCCAACTGGACCAGGTCTGATATAAACCACATTTATTTCTGGAGTTTTCCCCGTTTAAGATGTTGGTGATGCATCACTCCACTTATACCCAAATAAATTATTAGGAAGAGTGTTTTCCTCTTGGTTTTCCTCACTCAAAGGTGTACCTCTTGAGCCTGAGCAGACAGAGTGTGAGGTGGATGGAATACCACCATCATTGAGTAATTTTCCTTTTTTTGGCGGCGATCCTTTGGAAGCAGTATCTTGTTTTCTTTTCTGGCCACGTCTCCATATGGCCTGTAGCTCCTCAGTGTATGAATCCTCATCTAATGGATCTGGAACAAAGTCTTTATCGGCAATGCTATCGTCGCTATCATAATCAGCATCTATTTCTTCTGGATCCTTGTCTTCCGAATCGCTTATATCACTAAAATCGCTTGCTGCAAGAATATCTTCTAAATCCTTATCACTCAATATTTTTTTGGAACTTAAAATATCTTTCGCACTCATCTTGGCTAGAAAAAAACGCACATTTATAGAGAAAATAAATACCACTCCAAAAATTATACTCACGTTTCCGCCAACTATACGTCAAAAATACGTGTAGTGATTTATAAGTAAACGCCAACGATACGTAAAATTTACGTGTGGGTTCTTACATCTACTACTGTCACACACTAACACCGACTGATTTGATGCCGGATTCGGCGGCGCTTTAGTACCTAAGGAGTGGGGAAAGCACTGTCGGACGCTCGTCCCGCGGAAACAGATATCACGGGTGTAATCGTTTAAAATTTAAAAAGCATACGTACATTTTACGTGTGTTGGCGTTCTAGGGTTAATACAGTTGCTACTAGGTCAATATGCTCGCTTAGGTGCGCATCATTCCCCAACTCTCCTCTAAATGGTGCTTTACTTGAACATTTGTTATAATCTGTTAATTTTTCGGAATTTACATTATGTTTGTATCTATGTTTTGTTATCGTGTTATACGTATTAAATTCTCCTTCAATTGAATTTATTTGATTATTCTGGTTCCGGAAAATTATAACGACAGTATCTGCCGACGCAGCATTTTATTCTCTTAAAACCCATTATTAGCTTAACCATCTTACCATTCTACTTTTTCTTGCGTCGGATATGTTTTAGCCGAAACAGAATTACATGTAAAAATCAGTCGACGTCAAGCAACAATGACAAATAAAGCTTTTACTAAGATGTAACTTTCATTTTGTCGATTTTTGCGGAGAATTATAATTAACAGTATGTGCAGATGCAGTATTTTTTTTCTTTACAAAAAACGCTATGCGTCCCGCAAGGCACCACCCTGTATGTTAATATTCCTATTTGAGCATTTCCCAAATACCTTGCTTAGAAAGAAAGAAAAGTCTCTGGTATTAACACATTTTGCTTTGTTAAAACAATTATCTTTTAATTAAATTATCTGACAACACAAAAACCAATTATTTAATTAGTTACTTTTAATTATAACAAATTCTTCGTCATCCAGACTTTTTCCTCTGTTTACTAAAGATAAGGAATTTTTCGAATGAGGTTAGGAGACTGTAATATGGTAGATAAAATAAAAGCTTAATTTCTCTTTACCTACTCCCTCACAACTCTAATTGCCGTATTTAAATGATGTAATTATATAAATTGGCATCGATTAAATTGTCTTTGTAAAGATTATGCTCACAAAATTAGCATTCCGTTTACGTAACATTGCAAAAATGTTCTGAACACTCCATTAAATACACTTGAAATATAATTAACTATGGAAATTTCGGTAATTTCAGCTTAGTGTATATTCAAAAGTTTTTACTGAAATTTCATACTTGATTGGTTGGTAATATCTTTAGGGTTTAGAAAGTTTAAAAGATCTTAAACCGCTTCCAACTTTTATGTTTTTTTGTACCTTGTAAAATGCTGAGTCTGCGTTGACATTTATATATTTATTGAAGTAAATTTGGTTTAGATACATTGAAATTTATATGGGCTATAGATCAATAATAGTATGTAGCGAGTTTCTTACTGATCTAAGGGAAGGTATTTGGAAAATATATTCAATCCTATTGCAAAGTGACATGGAAATTTTGTTGGGTTTTTATTTAACTTCTTTCGTTAATTTTATTCACCCAGTATTAACATATTATTCATGAGGTTATATAAACAAGGTAAAATAAGTAGAAAATGTATAGCATATTGTAAACTATAAAAAATATCGACTGCAATGCAAAAAAGAAATTGCTTTTGACATCATTAAGAGGAAATGCGAAGCAAGCAAGAGTGAAGTAGAAAATATTTCAATTTATAACATCTTATGCTTGTAAGCATCAAGTTTTTCATCAAATATGAAACCTCATTTTTAAGAAGGTGAAAGTAGTAAAAAAATTTGAAACCTACTTAGACAAACAACCGTATATAAAGATGAGGTCGTTGCTCAGTCTACGAAATAATGATCAAGCACGTTCCATTTCCTTCAACGTTTGCAATATATTATAATAGGATGTTCTATACACCACATATCCTACAAAATTCTTAATATAAGAGATTTTTACTTAAAATGTCTTGTCTAAAGGTTTTTCCTAAATATTTTTTAATGACACTAGTGTCTTAAATAAAATATGATTTGAAAGGAAACAATTTTTGCTTGCATTTTTCTTGTTTTGTTATCCTGAATACAGCATTATTTTATTTGTATTAGGATTAAGTTTATTTGAAGATGAAGTTCTATGTTTGTTATTTAAAAAATGTAGTATACAATGAATTAGTAAACGTTATTCGTATTTAAACATGCGCCACTGGAAAGGTGTTGAAAATAAGTTGCAAACGTATTAAAACATTTTGCATAAATATAACATAAATCATATACTTAAATTCAGCGTTTGAAAGGCCGTGTTTTATTAATAGAAACTACATATTAATTTTATACATAACTTTTGCGTCTATTTTATTTTTGTAAAAATATGATCAAGGAGACTACTTCTTAGGACTTATGAAAAAAAATTGATACAAAATTAATTAAATGGTGATATTATAATTGATTTTGATCGGGTGAAAAATCTAGTTCTCTTACATTAGGATATCTAAGTCTTATAACAATTAGAAAATCTGAAATATAGATTAAATTTAGCAAATTATTCTGCACATTATGTTGATTTACACGTCATTTACTCAACCAAAGGGAAGCAAAATTGACCAAGACCACCTTATTAATGCTTTATTCGAATTCTTATTGGAGATTGAATGTATCAATACGCCGGAGGCAACGTGTATAAAAGAATTTGATTTCACTTCAACGCAGAACTGTTGATGACTTTTACGGTCGTCCAATTTTGTATGTGTCAACAAAAAAATTTAAAATAATTTTAAACGGAAAATTGAAATTCTGTCGCCATCAATCAATAATACTAATAATAATAATAATAATAATAATAATAATAATAATAATAATAATAATAATAATAATAATAATAATGCTAATAAAAATAGTAATAATAATTATTATTATTATTTTAAGGCGTCGACTGCAAGGTCATTAGCCTTTACATGTTTGATTCAAAATTATAACAATAATTTGATATCTTTCAAGAAGGTTCTTAACACTTTCCAGGTTATTATTTAAGCAGGATTTTAATTCTGCATTTAGGTTATGTTTGTGTCTTAGTTCTCTGTACTTCTTGCAGTCGCTTAGAATATGTGACACGGTGAATAATGTTGAACAGACCTCACAGTGTAGTTTAGGATTGCCTAGGAGAAAAAAGGATGATGTTAAATTTGTGTTCCCAATAAACAGGCGGGTTAATGCGACCTGTTCTCTTCTATTAAATTGTAGAAGGATGATTTTATTGTTATCTTTTATTTTAGAGTAAAACGACTCGTTTCCCTTCCAAGCCAAAACTCATTTCGTGGTAACATTTTTGGTTGCAAACTGTATAATGTCTTCTGTTTTGACTGTACTAATGTCGATTGTGGCCTCACGCGTTGCGTTTTTTTGTCGCGATGTCTAATGATTCGTTTCCTTTTATGCCTACGTGTGCCGGGCACCATACAAAACACGCCTTTTTGTTTAGGGAGATTTTTATATAGTCTAAACATACTAAGATTGTTTTTACTATTAGATTTTCAGAGAAAGTGTATTTTATGCTTACTAGTGCGCTTTGGGAGTCAACACAGGTTATAAATTTTGTGGATTGTGATAGAGAACTGTACCAGAGAGCTTGCAAGATTGCGTACAATTCCGCAGTGTAAATGCTGGCGTATTTTGGCAGTGCCCTGTGGCTTTCTTCTAACAGAGGTATAGCGCTTCCTACTCTTTGGTCAGTTTTGAACCCAGCTGTAAATGGGTTGGGTGGTTGTGTAATATTGAAAAGAAGGTAGCTCTGAGATGTTCACTATTTAGGTGGACGACAAGTTGTTCAATTACCCACGGACGTTGTTCGTTAAAGCTTTTATTTTTATTCCATAATTGAAAGTATTTTTGACGAAATGGTGGTGCAGTGGTAATAGTCCCGCTTCGCTACATATGTCGTCTACAGGACTAGTGCGAAAAGCTCCTGAGCACAAACACAGTCCTTGACACTGAACCCTCTTCAGTTTGTTGATCCACGTTTTTCTGGCTCCCAAGAAAGCCACAAAACCGTAGTTTATTTTAGCCAGGACAGTTATATTATAAAGCCTGAGTAAGATCTTCGTATCTGCACAATGGAGAATGTTCAATTATTTCAAACATTTTTAGGTGAGCTCATCTACATGATGTTTCCAGTAAAGTTTGGGTTCTAGGACCATACCGAGGAATTTAATTTTGTGTTTTATTTCGATGGTATGGCCATTTATATGAAAACGAGGGTGTTCATGGCTGTTTCGTAGACCGTAAAAATGCATAGCTTGAGTTTTGGTGAAAGAAAAGCTGTAACCGATATTTTGGGCGACGTTTGTTAAGTTGTCAATTGCTGACTGCAAATGTTATGTTATGTTGCTTGTTATCGGGCCGAAAGTGTAGATGACAAGGTCATCCACAAACGTACCTTTCCAAAAGATGGATCAATTGAATTTAAAAGTGGGTCAAATGCGATTGCGAATAAGGTCGTGCTAAGAGTGTAACCCTGTGGTGCTCCGTTATTATGCATTCATTCCGTAGAAAGTGAGTTTTCAACACGTACTTGAAACGTCCTTTCTGTTAAAAAACTAGCAATAAAAATTGGTAGTTTGCCTTTAGGTCCCAGATCGTCTAGCTTCTGCAGTATACCATGCGGTTTTATAAGGTCAAACGCCTTCTTTATGTCAAAAAAAATTAGGCGTTCTCTTTTTGCAAAACTGTTTAGTACAGCGCATTTGAGTTGAACTAGGTTATCTGTTGTAGACCTATGTCTCCTTGATCCCATTTGAAAGACAGAAAGAATCTCGTGTTTTTTTAAGCGTGCATTTTTCCGAGAAGCTTACTAAGGTAGCAGCTGAGAGATATTGGTCCTATAGTTTTCTGGTTCTGTAGGATCTTTTCCGTGTTTTAGGATGGGGATAATAATTGGCTTTCTCTAAATAGTTGGATAAGAACCAGACGACCAAATATTGTTGAATAGGAGCAAAATTTTCGATTGTTCTTCGTGAGGTAGTTGTTTAATGAACTCGTACAGTATTGAATTTGGTCCTCGGGAAGAGATTTTAGTTTTTAATTAGGCCCTTTGAAATCCTACCAGAGTGAACGGTAGGTTATAGGGTTCTCTTTGGTCACTATAAAAAGTTATTGGTGCTTCTGGGACGTCTTCATTGGGTTGTATCGTTTCGTTGTTTTGTACAAATATGTCATAGATCATCTATGGCTACTTGGTTTATTGATAAACTATACGGGGCGTAACATCTTGGGCCTCCTCTGATAGATTTGATTTTGCGCCATATTTCCTGATTTGGAGTGGTTGATTTTAAGTTGTGAACATATTCTTTCCACGAATTTTGTTTGCTACTTCTAATAATCTGTCTTGCTTTGGCTCTTAAACGTTTGAAGTTGATTGCGTTTTCGAGAGTGCAATTTCTTTTGAATTTATTAAACGCTCTTTTCTTTTCGTCGATTGCTGGTTTGATGTTTTCGTTCCACCACGGGATACTACTTTCGGCAGCGTGAATAATCTTGGTGGTAATGTCCTTTAACGAGCCTTTGACATTTAAAAAATTATTGAAAGGTTTTAGATTTTGTCTGTATTTATCCCAGTCTGCTTTGTGGGTCAATCATTTCGGAACGCGGATGCTTTTCTTTGCAACACTGTGAAATTCAATTTTTGTTGAAGAATGATCTGAAATAATTTCACCTTGTAGTACTTTCCAATTGAGCTTTGAGGCAACTTGTGGTGTACATATGGATAGGTCGAGGACAGAGAGTGAGTTAGACCTGGCGTTGAAGAAGGTAGCTTCGCATGTATTTAAGAGAACTGGGTTTTGTTGTTCAATAAAATCCTCTATTATGCGGCCAAGCGTATCATTTCTTTGGAAGTCCCATGTCCTATTGTATGAGCTGAAATCCCCTACATGTAAGTAGCGATATGGTAGTTGTTGGACTAAGAGCAGTATATTTTAATGTTCCAAGAAAAATCAGGTAAGTATCAACCGCATATATTTAATTTAAGAGGGCTCATAATAGAAATGGCTGTTGCTTGTAGGTCTGTGTATTAGCTTTTTTTTAATTATTATTAGTGTTGATGGCATCGACTACTGGGGTCTTTCGCCATTTGTCTATTTTGTAGTTAGATCTCTTTAAACATATCAATGTGCTTTAAAAACGTTATTAGCTGACGAATGATTTGATAGTTATCACTCATTATTCTGTCCATATATTTAGCTAGACTTAAAATTTCTCTTTCTTCTTTCTTCACAGGGCATTCCAACAGTATGTGGTGTACTGTGTATGATGTACGTCACAAATTACATATCCTATGTTCAGAATTACCAATATATTTAGATGTGTAATACAAGTGTGTCCTATGCGTAACCTCGGGTATACAACTTCTTCTTTTTTGTTAAGGTTATAACGATTCTTCCATGGTTTAATGTCTTTTTTAATTTTGCTTAGGAATGTGTTGGAAGTTTCCCACATGCTATCCCATTTTTGCATAATCCCTTTTCCTAACGTGTCGTTTCTGATCACCTGGTTGAATAGCAGTTGTATCAACTTGATTACTATTTGCAGCAATCAGGGCAGCTTCGTCAACCTTAACATTTCCATGTATGCCTATATGACCAGGTACCCACATTAACAGAATTTTAAATTTTATAGAACTCAAGTAGTATAAGAGTTCTTTTATATTGCTAACCAGTGGTTCTATTGGTGGTGAGTTACTTGTAATTGCAGTGACTGCACTAAGGGAATCTGTACATACTGCTATTTGCTGTTTACCTTCCCTAAGGTATTCACACATAAGGAGTGCTTGCCAAATTGCGTATAATTCAGCAGAATACACGCTGGCAGAGGAATCATGGGACCAGGTGTGGGATTCATTGTGTGAATAGATGGCGATTCCGACTTCTTTATTCGTTTTAGAACCATCTGTATAAACATATGTATAGTTTTTATACTTATCTATCATTTCCTGAAACGCACTCGATAGGTAGATGGAGAAGTTTTACATCTTTTTAGTGATTTTAACTCTGTTACCACGTTTGTATTAAATATTGCCCAAGGCCGAAGTGATGGTATTTTATTTTTAAAAAGTGTTACATTTTCTTCGCCCACCTTTTCCATTGCCTCTATCCCTCTTATAACGGTAGGTCTGCTAGTCGTCCGTCTGCCCTTACATTCTAACAGGGTTTTGTAATCTTGCAGGTATTGGCTATTTAGACTTCTACTGGTAGCCATAAGTTTTGATAAATAGTTACATAGTAGTATTTCTCGCCTTATATAGTGGAGGGATTCCTGCATCTGCAAAGATAGAGAGTAGTGGACTTGTTCGAAAAGCGCCAATGGACATTCTGCAGAGATGAGGGGACCGACAAGGAACAATCACAACAACTGAAACTACAGACAGTCCAGCAGCTAATGGGAGAATGATTTGCAGTCAGGGTAAAACCAAATCCATCATTTACACAGACAGGGAAAGAAAGTGGAAACAAAGTATGTAAAGGCTACTATGTGATATTCATCTGTTTGTTGGTCAGGGCAATTTATCTGCAAGTAGGGAGTGACATGACTACAAAAATATTCCTATCAACATTAACAGGATTCGTGTCCAGGGGAGGCCATTGTGCACACATACAGTTACAATGGCACAAATTTTATAGGAGCCAACATCGAAAGTCCAGAAAATATCGCTATCACGACTACAACGGTAGATCGCTTACTGCAACTGATTCTGTAATATAGCCAATATAGAAGACAGAATGACTCAATAAATACCACACAAGGATTGGATAAGGTGTGTTAATAAACTACAAAAATATCAGAAGCACACTGCAGGGAGTAACCTATGAGACAGTCGAGTTACAACTGGAGTGGTTACAAGCTAAGTTACACACAATTATTCGTTTAAGAAGGAAAAGGGAAATGCTAGGTGAGATTCTGAAATTAATATTTGGAGTGAATGATGAAGTTTATAAGAATATCAACACGTTAAACAGGAATCAACAAGAATTAATGAAGATCGCAGATCGTCAAACCAATTATACAACACTGTCAGCTTGAGAGCTTCTGAAAGAAATTAAATTATGACATGGAGGCGATTAATACAATGGAAAAGTGGTACAAGACTATAGATGAAAATCAAACACTTGCACACCCTAAACTCATGTCAAATAGCAGTGAAGTATGTTCTCACTCTACTAAACTATTGAACTTGAGCCTTAGCCTTAACGAATTCATCACGAAAGCGCACATAAAGAAACTAGTGACCTCGGTATCACAAACGGTACCATCTAACGTACAATAATTAACACATTCAATAGTGAAGATAAAGCAAGATGATCACCAAATCTATTTGTCAAGATACTTCATAATGGCGGAAACCACGCGGTATGTAATAATAAAGAAAACGCAAACGCGGCAATAGATTATAGCAACCAATTTGTTACGGGAGAAAATGGCAGTAGATCGAAAGTAACATATAAGGAAGGGGCCGGTAGATCAGTAAAATAAAGACGTGTTACTAATTTTGCGGTTAGGGTAGCTCGTAATACGTAAGGTACAATAAGGGTAGGTCATAAATCATATGGGCGCCGGAACGTCAATATATGTATATATATATATATATATATATATATATATATATATATATATATATATATATATATATACCTAAATGCGAATGGTACACAGCTAAGTTCCAAACAAACAAAAAAAACTGGCTTACTTTTTGTCGCAGACCAGGTAATCGGTAGATTAGCAGTCGCAGTCCTGTTTCCTATAAAATTTCAAAGTATTTGCACGTGTTTCCAATAAAATGATGTGCTACAGGACCAGCTGATGCTCAACAATTTTATCTACCCTACAATTACGTTAATTTATTTATTAAAATAAAATTATACCTATAAAAAACATGAAATAGCAAATAATCGAACAAGGAAAGCTCCCACAAATTGTTACGTTAAAGCTTTCATTAAAAATATAAAAAATAATTGAATCTTGTCGCTGTAAAGTTGCGTAAATCAACAATTTTCATAAAACAAATAAATCACTCGGTAACCTGAACACAATCAAAATATATTATCCTTTTAAATTTTGGTACTCCGTAAATAATAACACATGTTGACAAAGAAATGAGGTCACATAGTTTTACACTCAATACGAAACGGTATTCGTATATTATGACAATAATAAAAAAATCAATTAAACAATCGGAAAATTGATACAGATTTAATTCTGTAAAATCTAATAATAAAGTCGGGTTGACCCTTGCAAGGTTCAAATTCCCAAAATCATATAGCTTAGTACCTTAATTTTAAACCTTAAAGGAATAATAATAAATTCGAAAATATAAATTTGACATGGGATCCTAAGTAAAACGTTAAACTAAAGAAAGTGTAGTCATCCGCCTGACAAATACCAAATAAAACACTTTATTGAAATCACCAGCAAAACAAGGAATTAAGCTACGAAAATAATTACCTTAATTTGTACAAACATTCACTCTGATCTATCCCCTTTCCTTTGCACAGCGGTATAGGTAATTTTCGCCCTCTAGGTAGTTGAACGGTGGGCACCGATACGCTTAAATCTCACTTGATACAGCTCCCAATGCAACCTCACAGTTGTCAAGTTTCAACGAACCGTTTATATCAACACACCTTTAGTGACGAAAATTTATTTACAGCAATTTCTTTCATTTATTGCAAAGGCTGGCACGCGTATCCACCTAGTGATTATACTGAACTTACGATATAAGAATCCGCAAAAACACGATTTTCTACTAAGAATAAGGAAATAGCACTAACTTTAAACACTAATTCCACTTCGATGAACTCGTATAAATGTCAATTCTGACAATCATAAAAACCATTCCTTCAAGTCGTAAGCGCACTAAAACCAAGTTGAAATTATGTCATTAGCATTATAAGTACTTCGCAAAAAAATAATGTAACAAGATATTTTTTCGTCGCTTGTGAACTTTGGACAATCGGCTCTAAACCAACGTATTATAAAAACCACACTTTTTGCCTTCTTAAAATAATTAATCAAATTGGCTTCGCAACATCGTCGCCAAAATTTTAAATCTGCAAAGCTACGGTTGCTGAAGTAATTTTAATCACAAAGTAACAATTTCCAATGACATATTTTAATTCAAACTAAACTATAATTAACGATTACTTAAAAACAGGATTATTCATTATTTACTAGAAAATATTAAACTCCAACACAAGATAAATAAAAATTTTTTACAGTCGTCAATGCGTGGAGCCTAATCGTAATTTAAAAACTTCAATCGATTTACAAACAAACAAACCGAAAAATCTGTACACCATTCACAAAATTGGGTAATAAATCCTTCTCTAATTTATAATAAATTCAAACATCCAAAAACAAAATAATAATTTGTAAATAAATTGGTGCTTACAAAATGTATACTCGAGTATGTCCAAATTTTCAACAATCTGAAGGGACAAAGCACAAAATTTCCTCCTGCAATTCCTGCATATAACATTTTAAATATCCTAAGGTTCGAGAAAAAGGAAAGAAAAGAAGCTAGGGTAAATTATACCACACGTGAAAAATTATACTTTCCACTGTCGAGATGAAGAATTCAAAAACAGTGGGTTTATTGGAGGGCATACAGTTCTTCGCGCATCTACAGTAGCAAACTGCATAGAGCAGAGTCCAAACTGCATGGTAGACGAACTGTATCAACGAACAAAGGAAAACAGACGAATGGTAGTAAAGCAACAAGTGGAACAAATCTTGAAACAGCTGTATTTGCCCAACACGTTGACGTTTATATCAAAGGGCATCAACAAGGCAGCAGTAATGTGTGCAGTTGGATCAGGCAAGACATAACGTTAAACCAAACAGGGATCATCCAAATATTGTAGGAATGCTTGGTAAAAGCAAAACAAAGCATTATAGGTCCAACCTGGTAAGATACGGTGTCTGTGATTACTAGTTATCACAAGCCAGTGGTTAACATGACAGGAGCAGTTGAACATCAATCTCAAGTAAAAAATAGAGTAATATTAAAGCCGAAAGATCAACTCAACGAATTAAGAAAGGATGAAAAATCAATATTAGACCACACTCTTGGGAGAAATCTCATTCCTTGGAAACCAGCCTTTCAAGCACAATACTAGTACTGGTAACGATTGTGGAAATCCGGGGTACATATAAAACATGGACATGAATGCAAAAGAAAAAAACAATCAACCGAGAAAATGATTGTGAAGTAACCACTGGATACCACAGCTGCCTGCTCGGTATGACAGGATGTTTAGTCGACAATCAAACAGAAACTACTGAACCCAGCAGGATCTTCAATCTCAAATTGAACAGAACCTGCTTCTGGCCAATTTCAATTTCAAGTTAAACAGGACATCATTAGTAATTAGGTTAGATGGCAACTTCCGTAATTATAGCTGAGCATAAGAAAATTGTAACGCAAACATTAGAGCACGAATAATAAGTAAATCAGGCGTGCAATGTAGCATAATGTAATAGCACCTATGTGCCACATTAAACTGCCAGAGTTGTGTATTTTTGTAAAAATGGGAAAGTAAGATATAGTCACTGTGAATAGTTGTGCTATTAGATGTAATAAACCGTATTTAGTGAGATCCCACCACTAGTTCAGTTACTCACATGGTGTAGGGACCTGTCTGCAATCGGTACAAGTGACAGTGTAACCCTTGCAACACACTTAATCTCAACTAAACCGAGATTAAACATACCAATAAGTGGTTATGGTAACCAATCATAAGGTAAAGCAACAAACTTGATGTAAACTATAATTCCGTATTTAAGATATCTGTTAAAGATGAGTCTAAAGATCAACCTGTTCGTTCATTAAAGGCACTTTTTGTTTATATTTATAAATTTCGACTGCTTCCGAAAAAATCTAATCTGTCTTTTTTATTACGAAAATGTAAAAATTTAATATTGCTTTGTAAGGTAATTATTTACTGTTGTATGTTGTGCGTAAGCTGATTTCTTGGTGTATTTATTTTGTAACATCTAATGTGTTCTTTGTATCTCATATCACAGTTCCTAAGCGTTTGTCTAACATAAACAGAATTACAGAATGTGCAGTTCATTTTATAAATAGCCGACTTTAAAATATCGTTAGTTGCATCTTTGGCATTAAATAAACATTTAAGAGCATTGGTGTTAGTTTTGAAAGCAACTTTCTGTTTCTTGTTCTTGTGTCATGTGATCTATTTTTGCTGATATCCTAATTGACATGTATTTATTTTCTGTCAAGTGTGTGTTAATTGGGTAAATGTATTTGATAAATAATTTGTATTCTTGATTTTTAACTAAAGTATCGATTATATTTGAAATGTAACCATTTGCTTGTACAATTTGTTTTATAACTGATATTTATTTATTGAAATTTGTTTGGTTCAATAGCTCAATGTACTGATTTCTGTGTTTATGTGTTGTATGCTGACATAAATCGTTGGGAGTTGTAATGTCCATATGTATAAGTTTTCTAAATATGGAGAACTCAAACTGTACTATGTATTAGTTTGTATGTTTAAATATAAGAAATTAATTACTCTATTTTGTTCTTTCTCTAGTGTAAATTTTATGTTAGAGTTTAAATTGCTAATATTAACTCATGACTTAAATCTTATTAACTATCAAAGTATGCTCAAATAATAACTGAGAAGATATACTCAAAGAATAAGTTAATAATTTGATTAGAATTAGATATAACCTGCATGTTTATGTTCGTCCGTCTTAAACTTCTTTTCGGGAAAGAAACGCTACAGGAATAAGTGTAAGTCACTTTAAGATCTATCGAGTAAGGTGGAAGCGAAGGGATCCAGCCTTTCACAAACAATGCGACTTGTATTGAAAGATGCTGTAACGGGCTCAAACGGCAAATAACCGCAAGGGTCAAGTAACTCGTCGTTGGGGTCGTGAATTTTACTAGAAATTGTAGTTAAGTTAAACAGTCAGCCAAATAGGGTAATGTTTTAGACGCCGCCCTGTCTTGATCCGGGTAAAAAGTACATCAACCAAAGCAGATGCGCTAGCATAAAACAAGGAAAAATGCGTGAATCTATCTTCTGCTGTCTCCTACGGATTGTAACCACAGTATTCGCTAATTTCCTATGTCGGTATCTGTAATGCTCCAAAGTACCACAATGTAGTTCTCGCCTTTTCGGGACTACCAGGTTTAAATAATTATCGTACACGCCCTTAAGTATTCTTACTATGAAAATAATTGAATCCCCAAAATGTTAAAATCAGATTCAAATTAACCTTTACTTCAAATAAAACTCCCAGCGTCCCTATCTTAATTATGTAATTTCGTCAACGATACTAAATTACCAAACACAAGAATAACACCCTAACTGTTTCTTTACAAAAGGAATCCAACACTTGAAAGAAACTCAATGATTCATTTTAGCAAACGTGTACTGTATGAAATTAAATTAAAAATGAAAATAATCCACAATAAATTTTAAATCAATAATAAAAGTTCTTGTCAACAAATACGAATTTCAAATCAACCCACTTCTTAAAAATTTAAAATATACAAATTTTATCTTTTTCCTTTCGGTTACTTCCACAAATGTGCTTTCGAGAGATAAAGATAAGGCGGCACATGCTCTTTCTTAATTAAACAAAATCTTAAAAATAGTAAAACCAATTCAGCTGCCAACGTAGGAATTTAATAGTAAATGGTTTAAGTAAATAAATGGCTAATAGGCAAAACATCTAGTAATACCACAAAACAGGTGACGCGTTCTATACATAAACCAACCGTTCAATAATTTTTCAACAAACAACGTTTATATTTATTAGAAACAAAAATTACAATAAGCACTTGAATACTTTTAACTTACACACACAAACTATGCATTAATAGAATCAGTAACAACGTGCTCAGGGCCTTTGAACTTGATTTCTCTTTCGGCACGATCAACTGGCCGCTCTTTACCAAGTTTACTGCTAACGATACTCAAAAATTATACTGCAGAACTGACGGTTTGACACAATTGCTTGCTTTGTTGAAGTGATAAAGCTAGTTCCAATAATCACTATCACAACGCCTTGCTTATCTGTTACCCGTTAAATTTAAATTAAATTAAACCAACCCTGTAATTACTTAACGTTTAACAAAGCCCCTCACAATTTTCTTTTCCTTGAGTGATACTAGTGCACTCCTTTACTAAATATACATTCAACAAGTTTGCGCGGTAAAAACGATAAAATTTTTGTATGCGCGAAATAGAGAAATACATCGTCCGCACAAACCTCCAACATTAAGCTAAAACGTAATCATATGAAACGCAATATATTTTGGTCGTCTCCATTGTCTTGAAAAATCAAACCAAACTTAGCACGCTATAAGATCTATTTTCGCCTCACTTTCAGCGCGTACCTAAACTAAATTCTCAGTTTCGCGTCGTTGCATTAAATTTTCCTGATTTAGCAACTCTACAGATTCTTATGAAGTAATTTTAGCTAAAATTAGATGATATTCAATGACGCAATTTCTACTTAAAAACTAAACTAACAAATCAAAAATCAATTACTAATAGGATTATCCGATGTATGCTAAAATAAAAACTCTTTTATATAATTCTTTTGACAACATAAAATCATAACCAACGCAAAAACATCATACTAAATTACGTCCCATATGTAATCGCAACTTTCACAGTTTCATAAATAAAAAAAAACACTAACCGTTAAACTGAATATCAAGTAGTTTACTCCAAATTGTAATAAACCCAACCCGTTATTTTCACCATAAATTTATGACTAAAATCAATGCTTCCCAAACTTCACAACCTACACCAAAAACTAAAAACCTTAACTTTTTATTAAAATTTCTACACAGAGACAATGAATTATCATGACAAAAAAACACCTTTTGCGAACCATCCCGAGTCTTTTTTCAGCAACTGCTGCTTTTAATTGGTCCAAAAATGTATCACAATATACTCCGTTGACTATTTGACCCTTTACAGTAAATTTTTACTTTTTTCGAAAAGTTAGAAAAAGTAGCTCACACATTACAAAAAACAAGAGATGCAGTGATGGTTCTCACTTTAGGCACCAATTTTTGGTGGTCCTTACGTCAGTCCTGCTGTTGGGGCTAAATTTGTGTTAGCCCTAATGTTGATGTGACATTTGGTGTTACTTTTAAACATGTATCGGTTTGGGCGCCATTTGTAACTAGCGTAAACATGGATCTTTGGTTTGCTTACACTCGTCACAAAAATTGAAATTTAGTGTTATTTATTTTATTTTAATAATTTCAAAGTTATTTAAAAAAATTGTATTGTTTTTGAGACATATGGAATGATTAATTTTTTTAATTGGATCTGAATGGTTTTAATTTATAAAGATATCATTCATTAGTTAAATTTTATTTTTTATTACTATCATATTTCGGAAGGAGTAAATGAACTTTAGTTATTTGCCCACAAACTCCTTTTTTATGAGGATGCCCCAGCTCGCTCAATCGTAAAAGAAATAACCACTGTTATCATTTACCAAAATTGCATTCAATGAACTTACTTAATATATGTGATTGATCAATGTATCAAGTTTGTTTCCTCCAGTATTCGTCTAAGCTTTTTTAACATTCGTAATTCGTAATTCAGAGAAACGTTTCTTTATTTACACAATTAGAAATCGTACTTATCTGTCACTTCGTTGAAGGCCGATCACGTAACTACAGTGTGGCCAGGCGACTTGCTCCCTTTTGTCTCGCAATATCTTCTTTTGATCTTTTGATGAACACAATTCCAATTTCCTTTCCAACAATTTTAAGATTTTGTTATTAATTGTTGGATATATTGTTAGTTCTTTAATGATCAGTTTAATTATTTCGCAACGCTTCTTTGAACATCAATAAATTCGAGTTATTGTTCTTTATATATTGATTTACCGATTTGGATCGATTACTGTCTTTTATATTTATTATTAAACGCAATTGCTGACCGCTTCTGATACGTACAAACGCGTTATATTGAATTATTACGTCACCTTTAACGCGATTTGAGATTATTGTATAATCTCTTTTATTATCACCAACTCGACCACATTTACGTTTTATTTCGATAGCCTTTCATTATTGTAATAAGGGAGGTATTTTTACTTCTTCCCTTTTACACCACCTAGATTTTATTGTGATTTCACAATTTATAGGATAGCGTTGCCATTAATTTGTCACCCGTGCTGCGGCAACGATAACTTTCTAACCAATCTTACTACAATTAACCACTACTTCAAAAATAACAGTCATTATGACTGCGTTTTTTTTCTCCCTCTACAAAGCATTCATCCTTTCCACAATTTGCAGCATTATTTAAATGCTTTCTAATTAAATATGTACATGCTTATGAAAACAAATTCACGTTTTTTTATGTCCACATTAATTACGTTTACACATCAATAACAACCAATCATTTCCTTATCTAAAAAACAACATACAGGGTGCGCAAATAGTATCGCACCAAATGGAATTATGTAGAAACGGTTTGACATTTAGATTTGACCTTTGGTGGGGTTAAATAATACATAAATACCCATATTTTGATGAGTTTCATTTGTTTTGTGCGGCTGGTGTTTGTCAGAGGCAGCCACCTTGATTTTTTTAAATGGCAACATAGGTTGAGTTTGGTGTCATTTGGTAGGTAATAGATTTAGAAATACATCACGGTATATCATAAGCTTGTTTATTCTAAAATAACGAAGAAAATTAAAATATTAAACAAATAGTTCAAGTGAATAAAACAAAAGAATTCAACAAGAAAATTGAGTTACTTAATTGATGAAAATCACAATAACTGCTCAAATTGTTGTCCATTCACGTGACAATATCTAAGTCTATCAACAAAAGTACCCTATGCATTCTGCAGATATGCCGGAGGAATGTTTGTCATCGTAATTCTAATTCGAGCTTCCAATTCATCTAATGTTACTGGCCTATTATGATACACAGTTTTATTATAATTTTTGACAAACGGTATAAACACACTTATTTCTACAGAAACCAAACCGTATTTTACATGCGACTCTACATGAGACAAACATGCTTATTATAATATCGTATTGTAGTATTTACTATCAGTTGGAATTAGAAAAGCGATAAAGGGTATTAGAAATTGCTAAAATGGATAATAATCAGTAGAGATCATAGATATGCTACATTTGAATTAAATTTTTGTATAAGTTGTATTTATTTACAGCCCTTTGTCCAGAAAATGTTCCTTCTACAAAGTTAATTTGGATCTTTAATTGTCTTCGTTATTTTCGAATAAATAAGCTTATGATATACCGTAGTGTATTTCTAAATCAATTACCTGTCAAATGACATCAAACTCAACCTAGGTTGCAATTTAAAAAAATTCAAGATGGCTGCCTTTGACAAACACCAGTCGCACAAAACAAACGAAACTCATTTCAAAATATGGGTATTTATGTATGTTTTAACTCCACCAAATGTCAACTCTAAATGTCAAACCATTTCTACATAATCCCATTTGGTGCAATACTTTTTGCACACCCTGTATAACTATTCAATGTCCTATAGCTTAGCGCAAAATTTGAAATTCTCATGCATCCATTACAATGCTAAGTAGCTTTCACAATTGATACCAACTAACGACATTTCGAAGTCTTACCTTTAACAGATATAATTATAAAATTATAATTTAAATCAAGTTTGCTATCTTGATAATTTGTTAACATAACTACTTATTGTTATTTTACTTATACATAATACTTTCTCTCGACAGCGATACGCGAAACGCGTTAAGAAATAATTAATTTTGTAGAATTATATTGTCTTTAAGACATTAGTGCTATTAAATATGTAATTTCATCAAGTGCGGTTATAGTATTTTAATCATGAAGAGCGTTAAGGGCTTCACGGGTCGAACGTGAAGCCTCGTACTTGGTCTGAGAGCGGTAAAGAAGTTAACGCTCGTGATGCTTATACTATTTTTTACACGATCGGCCGATAAACATTCAAAATTAAATATCTGTTGTGGAATAATACACGATCTTTCAACTTGCAAAGTGGAAAATGAAATAATTTTAATAATCATTTTTTAAAGATAATTATGCATCCCCTGTTTTAATACGTTCGTAACGAAAATGGGTAACATTGTAAAACCAAAAACAATAATCTACGCCAGACTGATGTTGAAAACTTCATATCAGAAAAATTTCAAAGTTGAGGTATTTTAAATTTTATTTAATTAATTTTTAGACTTATTTGAACTTGTGTAAAGAAACTTTATAAAGAAAGGTTATGCAAAATTTAATTTTCTTTAAGAAATCGTTATTCAGATATTGCAACAATTTGAACTAACTTTAGAAATGTTTTTGCCGCGTCGTATCAAAAATTACATAGAACATAATTAATCGATGTCTTTACGATCTACATGTTGGTATTTTTATGTCTGAAATATACAGCTGTTTCAGAAATATTTGATAAAAACCAAAAACTGTTTCTAATAAACCCCCTTCTTCACCGCTGAATTTCTTCCATAATTTGATCAGCTTTAGAAGCAATAGAAACAAGCTTAAATATAAAATTTTAAACGTAAGCGTTGTAGTTCTGAAGTTATCGTGGATACCACCACAAATTTAAACACACACACGCACGCACGCACGCCCGCACTCACGCATTCACCTACGCACGCACATGTACACGCGCGCGCACACGCGCACGGACACGCACACGCACACGCACACGCACACGCACACGCACACGCACACGCACACGCACACGCACACGCACACGCACACGCACACGCACACGCACACGCACACGCACACGCACACGCACACGCACACGCACACGCACACGCACACGCACACGCGCGCGCACACGCGCACGGCACGCGCACGCGCACGCACACGCACACGCACACGCACACGCACACACACACGCACACGCACACGCACGCACACACATACACACGCAGACACCACATACGCAGACACGCATGCGTGGAGACATGTAAACATTCAGACACCCAGAACCCAAACACTCAGATGCACAGACACAAACACTCAGGCATTCAGGCACACATACACGCATATACACTCGCACACACGCAGACACGCAGTCACGCAGTCACTCAGATAAGCAGATACGCACACACGCAGACACAGACACACCGACACACTGAGGAACACACAGATACACAGGCGCACACAGACTGTGTTGGGTTAGTTATAAAGCGAATACGAAATTGTAGGCAGAAAGATAAGGTGAACAGGCAAGAAATAGGCGCCACCAGCTTTAAAGCAAGCAAACATAAATTATTAGTCCTTGGAGGAGAGTTCCTGTAAAGCTTGAACCAGGGATGAAACAGGAAGAACAGATAAACGACAATCCCCTCAACAAGCGTAAATTTCTTTATGAATTTATCAACAATGAATAATCTTTTTTTATATATATATATATATATATATATATATATATATATATATATATATATATATATACAATAACAGTGCATGCTTAGCAAACAAGTAATTTGTTCCCACAAACCCTAAGATAAGTGTAGCCTTATCTTACTACCACAATGTGAAAAACTAAAGTTTCGTAATTAACATATACTTTCAAGATTATTAATTACGAGGGAAGTCGTCAGGTTCTACGGGTGATAAACTCACCTTTAATCAATTTAGCTAATTTAATAAAGAACGTAATACCCCTCTCTGCTACGTTGAAAGATCTTTCATAAAACGTAAACCTGAAAGGGAAAATTTATACATAATATATAACCGCAATATATGCATATACGAATGAATCAATTTCTAATTCGAGACCAATGATCTGAACACTCTTATCCCCAATAAAAGAAACTTTGTACTTAAAAGGTAAAAAATATAGTACAAATAATACGACATCGAAAACCGGTATATATACAAACAATTTCTGTTTTACGCTACTACTACTGCGTAAAGATAGCATAAATAATAGCTCTTGAAGTAGTATCAAAGGTGGAAGCTAAAGTTAACACATGACTGGGCGTTTTATGTAAAAGTTCTGTAATAATCACTCTGAATTAAAGATTCAGCAATACAATGTTTTGATGGACTGCTGTAGTAGTTAATACCGTTTAAATTCCACCCTTGTCATCTCCAATGACAATGTAACATCTCCGATAACGAGAGATCAGTAATTGGAGTACAGCTACTAGTCATGTACTAGTCGTTCCAATTTAAGACCACATCGTAGTAAAACCAAAAACGAAGTGAAAAGGTACGTAACGTATAAAACAGCAACAAATAACGGAAAAAGACGAAGGAGAAGAACGAAGAAGAACTGGTTAAATGTACTTCTTTTAATTTAAATATCATAGTTTAAGCCATGTGCGTGTAAGTAATATTTTTTTACATTCGCATTAACAGCGACTATATTACTTCATCAAATGAAGAAATATTTTCTTAAAAAATTCTCATGCAGAAATGGTGATTTCCACCGAGAAGACACCACACAAAATGGCCGTGCTAAAAAGAGCCACGCCTTAGGAAAACAAAGGCCTTCAACAAAAACGCACTTTCAAGTTTTGTAATATTAAAAATGTTAACCATATGTATTACAATAAAGAATTTCAGTACTCTGTAATCATTTAATGGTACTCTCTAGTGATAATTCAGAAAATAACAGATATCTACAAAATGTATGAATTTGAAAGTAACCAGAACCCACGAACCTCGCATAGATGGCGCTAGTATGAACTTTTATGAAGTAGAAAAGTAAATACGTAAAAAAGTAATTTTTATGAACGTAGAAAAGTAAATGTGATAAAAGAAATCATTTAACAATAGAAGCACAATACTAAGTGTTTAATTCACAGATACTTATTTAATTTTGCTTTTAGAAACAATAATCAGAGAAAATGATACAATCGATCCGAAAGGATCCGATATCGGTTTTTACACGTTACAACCCACACACACACGCGCGCGCACACACACACACGCGCGCGCGCCATCTTAGCAAAGCTTGAGCCAATAAACGGATTTAGCGTTCGTGCAAAAAATGGTTACTAATAGGAAAATTTTTCAGGCGAGGTTGAACTTAAATTTCTTGTAGAATGATAATATGAAATAATATACAGGGCTTTTCACGATGAACGGTAATTAGACGTTTCGGGCAAACCAGACAACGGATCAACCTGAAAACTTGACAGTATACATAAATTAATATGATCTACACGCCTAAAATATTTTAGATGATGCGGCGTTGCCGCTTCTACTATAAAGTAACAACTACTTTGATTTTTCAAATGGAACACCCTGTATATAATATTATATTATAATTTTCTATTACTTTGTCAACAACTTCATGTACTATTTTCCTATACGTACCTATTACCGTTTTAAGAGATATAAATTAATTTCGCTTTTTTTTTACAAAACATGTACTTTTATAAACGCTGATAATCTTGAACTCTCTGGTACTAAGATGATTAAATTCGAAATGGAGTGGAGTGATACCATGAGGATATTCACTTAGAGTCATATTTTTATTTGCCTCATACAGAGTCTTTTAAAAATGCAGATACTTTGTTCACATGAAAAAAGGAGTGGAAGTCAATTTTTTCAAATGGAACACCCTGTATATTTACACATTTTTGAGCTCTACATTCAATTTTAGATTGACTTTAATCAGATAATGTTATTTCGATTTCGTATCGTTTTCGAGATAAACTGTTTCAAACAGAAACTGACGTGGTTTCCTTGTATTCATCACTTATTTTTGAGATTTAACATCTATTTTATACTACGTAATACAATTTCTGTTCGATTTAGTTTTTCAACAGTCTTAAATCAGTCAATTGGAAATTGATATGTACCTTAGAAAAAGTTACAATTTGTATGCATTGAGGTATTGGGTGTCTCTACCGTACAACATTGCAAATTAATATTTTTTAATAGTGTGCTTGGGAAAAATAAATGATCCAATTTTGAAACGTCAAACGCTCGTTGGTGGTTTTGACTGATTGTGATACTAATTATAATAAAAAAATGTCAAGAATAGGTTACAGTAATGAAGATTTCTTGAATTTATTAATTATTCATGGTGAGTGCGATAGAATTGCAAGTAGAAAATGCCGAGTATTTCATGAAAGATATCCACAACTTCCGAAGCCGAATAATAATGTGATAAATCGACTACTACAAAACTGTAGCTTGAATGGAACCTTTCGTCCAAAAATCGTTCGTAGAAAGCCTGAAGTGGATGATGATGACAATGGCATAACAGTTTTGGGATTTTTTAATGCACTTACAAATGCTTCTCTACACGAGGCTGAAAAGGAGATAGGTATACCCTACGTGACAATTTATCGCATTCTTAATAAGCACAAATGGCGTCCCTATAAATTCTATTGTGTCCAACATTTGAAAGAGATTGATTTACTTCGTAGAGTGGAATTCTTTGAATGGTTACTTGTTAAGACTCAAGAGGATGAACATTTCCTTGACAATATCATATGGACAGATGAGGCCAAGTTTACAAAAATGGAATTTTCAACACACACAACAGTCATTATTGGGCGCCAGAAAATCCTCATGTCGTTCGTCAAAGGGGTTTTCAAGAAAGATGGCAATTTAATGTATTTTGTGCCATAAAGAATGAGTCAATTTTTTGTATTGAGTTTTATGATGATAATTTGAATGCAACAAAATATGAAGATTTACTGAGAAATGGAATTCAAATGATTTTAAATAATAGGCCAGGAAGAGAACGTGTATGGTACCAAATGGATGGTGCTTCACACCGTAATTCTTGTTCAGTAGGCGTAGCTTTAACTGAAATCTTCGAAGACAGATGGATTGGTAATAATGGACCTTTTCTTTGGCCTCCTAGAACACCAGATGGCAATCCAATAGATTATTTTGTGTGGGGTTTCATTAAAAATATGGTTTACTCCAACCCAGTAATAACAATGGAAGATATGAAATCGAGAGTTAGAACTGCTTTCAATAGTTTAACTCCAGACTTAATCAGAAGCGCTACACATGAAAATCTTTTGAAGAGATTACATGTTTGTTTAAGTAGAGGTGGAGATGTGTTCGAACATATTCTAAAATACACTGATAATTGAACTAACTTACTAATTCATGAAATTATTATCAGCTCGTGTGTCAGCGTTAATAAAACTATTGTTGTAAGAGAAGTTTCATTTGATGGTTGAAGAGTATTTTAATAATTATTTATTCATTGTATTATTTGTGAATGATGAAGGAACATCGAACAGAATCTGTTAAATTTCAAAAATAAATGATGAATACAAGCAAACCACGTCAGTTTCTGTTTGAAACAGTTTATCTCGAAAACGGTTCGAAATCGAAATATCTGATTAAAGTCAATCTAAGTTGGATGTAGAGCTCAAAAATGTGTAAATATACAGGGTGTTCCATTTGAAAAAATTGACTTCCACTCCTTTTTTCATGTGAACAAAGTATCTGCATTTTTTAAAGACCCTGTATGAGGCAAATAAGAATATGACTCGAAGTGAAGATCCTCATGGAATCACTCCACTCTATTTCGAATTTGATCGTCTTAGTACCAGAGAGTTACAGATTATCAGCGTTTATAGAAGTACATGTTTTGTAAAAAAAAATCGAAATTAATTTATATTTCTTAAACGGTAATAGATAGGTATAGGGAAATAGTACATGAAGTTGTTGACAAAGTATTAGGAACTCATAATATGATATTATATACAGGGTGTTCTATTTGAAAAATCAATGTAGTCGCTACTTTATAGTAGAAGCGGCAACGCCGCATCATCAAAAATATTTTAGGAGTGTAGATCATATTAATTTATGCATATTGTCAAATTTTCAGGTTGATCCGTTGTCTGGTTTGCAAGAAACGCCTAATTAACGCTCATCGTGAAAAGCCCTGTATAGGTGGTTCTAGACTCTGTGTAGCCTATTTTTGGACAATCAGTATACACGTCAATATTTTTAGGTCTTGAAGCTCTTCGTCACGAATAACTTTTGCCTGAAACATTTTGCTGTATCTACCATATTAACTGAGCACGCAGTAGTGCAGGACCCTGTATAATGCATCACGTTGAGCGGAACTTGTACGTTCTATTTGTCTCGGGAATACGCGCAGACGATTGGGGGAGAAATAATTTGACAGCTCCCTGGGGAGTGATGAGCAGCTTTTCATATTTTGTATTCATGACGAAAATAAATATTATGTTGCTAAAAGGATATAAATTTAGTGTTTAATGATGAGCTAAATTTTATTGATTGATAGTCAGAAGCGGAAGTATGCAGTTTTATCTTAAATTGAGAGATTCAAAGTTTTATGTAATTGAGTTTTGCTAACGAGAATTAGTTGTCGACTTGAGTAAAACAAATAAAGCAAATACTCATTTTGAATACCTAACCTTTTTATTTTTCTGAACGTCGGCATCTTTGGAATCTGCTGTTTGAAACGAAGAATTCGCTGTGTTTGTAAGATGACTTTCAAACAATAAGATTTTGTTCTGTCCGTGAAAATTCCGAAAAATGTCTTAATAAAAAATAAAAGACGATATTCGGAATTTCAAATAAAGGAAAATTAAATATTATTACACAAATCTAAATATTGGATACGTTTGTAGAATACTTATTATGTACGATTTAATTATATTTTGTTGTTGATAGGGTTTAATAAATTTGGTTAATTTGCAAGATAATTTATTTTTGTTACAGGGAACGTATTCGTAATCGCCGCTATACTTCTAGAGAGAAATTTGCAGAACGTAGCAAATTATCTAATTTTATCATTGGCGGTTGCTGATTTACTGGTAGCTTGCTTAGTAATGCCCTTGGGTGCTGTATACGAAGTTAGCCAGGAATGGACTTTAGGACCTGAATTATGTGACATGTGGACATCTAGCGACGTTCTTTGTTGCACTGCATCAATATTACATCTGGTCGCTATAGCTTTAGATAGGTAAGTTAGAAAATTCTGGAATTGAATAATTTAAATCATTTTAAATTGCTCTGAGATGATAAAATTAAATTAAATTTTATGGCAGCATCTATTTCGTTTGCAATTACTTCTCATCATTATCATACTTCACGTAACAACTCAAAACTTAATTAATATGGCACCATATCGTTACGAAATCTGAATCTCAAGTTAAGTTTAGAAATTATTATATTTCATTTTGAAAAGAATTTGGTCGCTGGTGTATGGTTACTTTTCTAAGAATGCAGCGATTTATTGAAATAATAAACCTTGAACTACCAGTTTGGTAGTTCTCAATTTAAATGTTATTATAATTTACCGTCACTAAGAGTTGTTTTACTTTGTTTATTTATAGCAAGCGCAAATGCTTAACTTAATAGAATTTAATTTCAACTACACTATGTTATTGTTAAAATATTGTAGAAGTTTTACTCGAGTAGGTCGTTTCTGTGTAATGTAGGGTAATGGACACTCAGAAGAAAATTTTAATTTTAATAATTCTCAAAAACTGTTGGATTTTATTAAAGCAAATGTGACATTATGCCTATATTAAGTAAAGTTTATGCTTTTTGTATTTGTGTTATGCCAGAGGTCCCAATCTTTTTTATACTGCGAGTCCCTTATGCGTGTAGCTCTTGATTACTTTATTCAAAGAAAGCTTCAAAAAATATACATATAAAATCTTAATACCTATTATTCGCTAAAAAAAATATTTTATACCTATTAGGAAAAACACTACAATCAATGAGACGGATGAGCTTGCTTTTCTGAGCATAACTTCCCAAATCGGATCTGAAGTTTTGAAATAGCTAAAGTGCATTTCACGAATAATTAGACCTCTATAATATGGCTGCCATTCCTCTATGAACAACATCCAATTATAAAATAACTAAAATGCTATAAGTGTAACATTGTAATGAAAGGGATATTTCAGTTGGCTACTCTGAACCGCATTTTCCATCCTTTCCTACAACATTATAATAGCAAAAGACAAATATAATAACAAATACGACCTTCAAACATCTTAAAATATTATTTGCCAACTCAGTAGCGTATCACGCGGTGAGGTAACTTAGGTTAGTAAAATTGAAAATTTTTCAATTAAATTTTAATTATTGTAAGAAATAAACATCGTTAAAATAAAAGAATGTTCCAAACAAATATCATTATTGTTAAGAATGTCTGAAAATTTACCATTACTAATTCGTAATTAATGTTGAAACTGCAAATGACTCCATTAGCATAATGTGAATTAGAAATCCTCAATGACCACTTGCTTTGCTTATAAATGTGGAATCAATTTTCCATGTTGCCATTATACTGTAAACAATAATTTGTAACGGTTGTAGTGATTGTGTAGTTTTTATACTAAAATGGAAGAAAATTTTGTTTTAACTGAAGACGAGAACTTTATTGAAAATTTGCATAGTTATAGTGCAACTTGGGTAAGATTATACAATATTTTCTTAATTGTCATATTTTAACTGTTATTACAACGTAGATCATACAGGTTCATTTTTTTAAATTTGTATTAAAATAGTTAAAATAGTATGTAATAATAATACTAGGTGAGCGTGGTGATGGCGAATTTATTAATAATAAATTTATTCAAATAAGTTTTCCACTTTTTTTTATATGACAAAAGGTACTACGCCAATGAGTGCTCCCGCACTTTATTTGGTGACAAATTTAAATGGCGGTCGTATTGCAGAGGTCTAATTACTCGTGAAATGCACTATACCCTCATTTCTGATTTGTGTCCTGTAGTTCGACTTAATTATTGTAACTGCAGAAAAGCCAGTTTCACGTAAGTACGACCTTGCAAACTATAATTGAAATTTAAAATTGTGATTGCCGTGGGCACAAGCTGTGGGTCACTACTTGCCATCGTAGATTTTAATTTAAATATTGGTTTCTTTGGGGTGTATATATATATATATATATATATATATATATATATATATATATATATATATATATATATATATATATATATATATACAGGGTGTTTCATTAAGGCTGGCCACCGGCCATATTTCAGAAACTAGTGGACATAAAAAGTGGAGAAAAAAAATTCATTATAAAAGTCGCCACGAGAAAATCCTGGAAATTATTTTTAAGTTCCGTAATTCATCGCAAGGGCGCAATTGAAAATTAAAAATAAAATTATAAATTTCTCCGAAAATTCCACATTAAGGCATACCTTTGGTAACATCGTTAGAAAGCTTAGACAATTCTGCATCATTTTGGTCTAAGGCTCATTGGCGTACCGACCTTAATAAGAGTGGGGAAGCTATTGAATGTGTAATCATTTAAATCGCTGTTATTTTTAAACGACTTATCCGATTGTTGTAAACCTAGGCTTGTTTAGAAGAAAAAGGTAAGTACTTTTAACTGTCGCATCCATTGGTACGCGATAGCTCATAATAAAATTGTTAGAGGCGCAATTTGTAATAATACCAGTTTTTTTGATTTTATTCAGAAAAATTAAATCATACGGTATAATTATGACATCATAAGCGGAAAGTAGCTTAAATTTGTAACAAAAACGTAAATAACGCAATTTGATATCTTTATTTGTTCCAGAGTTATGGCGAAAAGAAGACTTTTTAACCGTTTAATTTAATAATTGATTGTTGCTATGGTTTCTTAAGGTGTATAGGTTGGATTAGTAATGAGGAATCTGCATTTATCATAGTCTGTGCCTCCTCACACTCTATCTAGCTTAGGACTAGTCCAAACTAAGCAAATTGCAAAATTTGGAGCGTGTTTAGAGGCCAACGGGCCATAACAACGATATCAAAGTAATGATTGATTTTTGTTTAAGAAACTTTTAATAGAATGGTAAAAATCATGAACAACTGTTAAAAAACAAGTGAAAAGCTATAAATGTTCAAATTGACGGCCGTTTTTAAAATACAACTATTAATTCTTCTTCTGTACTGAAACAGCTGTTTGATTTCGTCTCGTGGAATCGAATTTATTAATTTCAATTCGGTGAATCATGTCCTCTCGTGGTTGGTCTCGTTTCGTAAACAATATATTTTATTCTTCCCACAAGTAGAAATCTAATACAGTTAAATCCGGGGATCTAGTGGCACAAACAAACTACCCTTCCCATCCAGCGATTTGGGTATCTAACATTTAAGAAATCACGGACTTCGAATAGTGTGAAGGACATCCATCATGTTGATACCACAGGATGCTCTCGTCAAGGGAATGTCTTCTAAAAGATTGGGCAAGTCATTTTGTAAAAAGTTTAAATAAGATTCACCATTTAGGTGTCCATGAAAACAAATGGTCCGATAATTCTGTCACTAAAACACCACACCAAAATTTAATCATCTGTTTTGGTGATCCACTTCGTATCCAGTGAGGATTTGTTTGCGACTAATAATGCATATTGTAAATTAATTGCCCAGCTAGTAAAAGTAGCCTCATCGGTCCATAAAACTTTGAAAGGAATCGAAGATTTTCACTACACATTCTCTAGTAGTCGACCGCCTGTCAAAATCAGTGTCTGATAAAGCCTGGTGTAAATCTAGATGCATAAGGATGCAGCTTAAAATCCTTAAAATTCTGACACAGAAGCACATTACACTAGTTCTGTGGAAATCCCTGATGCTTAGTGAGGCTCGATTCTACGTACGCAAGAACATTAATACTATTGTCTTCATTTCTTATGCGACGTCTCTACAGGAAGTGGAATACGTCGTACATTTCCTGTTTGTCTTAAACGTGTTGCCATTCGCCGAAACACTTTTCTAGTGTAGTGCCTTCGATCAGGATATCTGATAGCGTATTGTCGTTCCGCAATAGCTGCATTTTGAAAACATTCATAATACACGGCAAGCATGTCGTAAGCCTCGGCATTGGTATACGACATTTTTGAAGGATAGCACTAATTTCTGATAAGGTACAATGAAACCCAAAACTAATGAAGGAAACAATTTTTACAACACATCAATCAAAATTAAGTAAGTTGACAACTATTTCAATTTATTTACCTCCATGGAAACGAGCCGACTTTATTCCGCAGCAAATTAGATTATTATTTTAAACAATCATTTAGAATTATGCCTTTGAAGTTTTGATGTTATAAACTGTACAGAAGAAGAATTAATAGTTGAAAATTTTTCAAAACGGCCTAATTTGAACATTGTAAGATTTTCACTAGTTTTTAACATTGTTCATATTTTACCATTCTATTAAAGTTTCTTAACAAAATCAATTTACTTTGATATTTGTTATATAAAATCAAAAATACGTATTATACAATATATGGCCTGTATGCAATTTTATTATGACTATCCTACCAATGTGATGCGACAGTTAAAAGTATTACCTTTTTCTTCTAAACAATAGGTTTACTACAATCGATAGTCGTTTAAATAACAGCGATTTAAATGATTACACATTTAATAGTTCGATCTTATTAAGGTCGGTACAATGAGCTCTTAGAAAAATGATCAATATTCTATTTCTAGATTGTTACCAAAGTATGCCTTAATTAATTGTACTGCAGAAATTTATAATTTTAGTTTTAATTTTCAATGCGACCTTGCGATGAATTACGGAACTTAAAAATAATTTCAGGATTTTCTCGTGGCGACTTTTAAATGAATTTTGTCTCACTTTATGTCCACTAGTTTCTGAAATATGGTTCATTATGACATTATATATATATATATATATATATATATATATAATATAATTTACTAGTTATATAAGTATTCAGGTATATCGTACCGTCGGGCTTACTGCCTTTGGTGTTGAATGTTAATTTTTTTAATTTTTTTATTTTTTTGTCACAATATGGCCCATAAAATTACATTATGGGGGGAATTGTTAACTCATTTCTATTTCTCTTTTAAGTAAATCCTGTTTCAGGCTTTACAGGGTTTACTCTCCTTTCAGCACTGGTTGAGTATTTCCTTATTAAAGCCTGTGGCTCCTACTTATATCCGGTTTCTATCTAACCATATTACTATCTCTTTAAGCTATATCTCCAAAGCAAGCACGCATCCAAATGTTCGTCGTCGACCGTACTTGTTATCATTTTTTATACCATATGATGGTTAGCACGACATTGATGCGTATGATCGACTGTTAGCTTTAGGGAAAGTACCAACTCTGAGTGCCGGTTAGCCTTATCTATAAAGTAAGCGGTCACTCAAGGGAGTTACGTATAAATAAACAGTGGGAGAATCTTTACCTAAAGGTTATGAAGAATTGTTAGCGCAACTTGTTGATTGATTTGATAGAGAGCGCTTTGATTGAGATTGATTAATTTATTTGAGATTGATTTGCTTGAGATTGACTTGAATGAGATCGATCTGATTGATTTGATCGAGAGTGATTTGTTTGAGATTGATTTACTTAATTGATTTGATTTGATTAATGGATTTGTTTGATTGATCGAGATTGATTGATTTGGTTTGATATACTGTGATACACTTTTAAAACATTGCGGACGTAAAAAGACTTTAAAATTTTGGAAATTGTTTTGGGACAGTAAGGGTTTTCTCTGCAGACTGAATTTCTTAAAGTATCCTCGAGATACCGTAAATCGTAAAATCATAAATGGAATCAATTTAATATGGTTAACTCTCTTTTCTAAATACTAATTTAGAGATGGTTGATATTTTTCTCTAGACGAAGCATCGAAAACTGTAGATGCTATGGGGCTGACTGTCGCAACTCTTTTTTGGCTTAAAGATCTTAACTTTTCCATGCCTCTATATCCTCGAAGCTCTCTGTATTGTTAAACGGAATCTCTCTCTGGCTGTTCATGAATCTGATATCCATCAGCATGGTACAAGGCACAAAGATAATCTGAGAGTTAAATATTGCAGGCTGAAGAAATCTCAGAATAATGTGCGGTATCAGTCTCAAGCATTTTTTAATTTATTACCACTTGGTATAAGAGAATTGCCGTTGGCGGCATTTAAAAGTAAAATCAAGAATTTTCTCGTAAACAACGCATTTTATTCATTTGATGAGTTTTCCATCAATTCTAAGTCAATTGAATGTTAGTTTTATTGTTTATATTTGTTTTTTTTTTTAACTTATTATATGTATTGTAATATGTTTGAATATGTTTGTTTTACCAGGACGAGTGTAAGTGTACTTATGTACTCATGCTGCACAATAAATATTATTATTATTATTATTATTATTATGGTGCTCCGGAGTTTGTAAACTGGATAGTGAGGTAAAAAATGACCACAGTTGCATAACGTTTCAAATGGTTCATTTTCTGGCAAATATTCTATAACTCCTTCAACTAACCAATTATCAAAGACTGCATTCTACATATTGTAAAAATTGCCCTTTTCCAATTTTCTTGTGATGTAAGTTAAGTCGTTTATAAGATAAATCGGAATTGCATAAGAAACGAGGATATCTTTCGATCTATGCCACGTTTACTTTATATCTCTTGTCATCACTCTGTTTGACAGTTGATAGAAAATGTTCCACAACTAGCTTTTCTTGGTGTTTTTGCTATTTTATTCTTCCGGAATCTTGAATACCAAGAATACCTAAAGTCAGATATGGCAATATCGTTAGAAAATACCAAACTTACAAGCAAAGATGACTTTTTTGAGTAGACTGGTTTTAGTTTGCCCATGAGTATCCAACCTAATAATATTTGTACCGCTACTAGTACAAATCATGTTTGTGCCCAGAAAATGGTTTCCCGGCTACGTCAGCTTTAATTGAAACATCCACGGGTCCATCTGTATTACCAGTTATTTCTATCCCTAGTTTTTCTAGGTCATCTAACCACAGTCCTTTTCTTACGAAAATCACACAGCTCCAGATTGGCCAAAGAGTTCAAAACTGCAGCAATACTCCTCGGTTATATTGTAAAGACAAGCTTTATAGCAAATATTATTCACAGTTTCGGTTTGGGTTCTTCCTAAAAGTGAATGTACTAGTTGCTCTTTTCGAATCGTTTCGTATCTCACCTCTTCAACCAATCTTTTTGTAATATAACTTGTGAGAACCAGTGTTGAAAGGAAGTCTCACTTGGCGTGAGTCTCACTTGGCGTGAGTCCTTTTCTCTCTTTAATTCTGCCACCATCGCTCGTAGGAAATATTCGAGGTAGGTGTGACTGGTTAAATTCTGTTCACTAATTTTTAGCATCTCTCCCTTTATATTTGCGCCGATGTCGCTTTTGGGACACATCTTTGTACGATATGGTCTAATCTTGTACACCAATAGCAACAAGCAGACTCCGGCAGCTTCTGTTTACTATCCGCAAAACTATACTTTAGTGCTTCTTGGAACTTATTGGAAGGGTGTGATCTTTTACAAAACACATGTGAAATTTCCATATTGATCAATTCAGATGCAGTGTGTACAGAAATACTTCTCGTACTGTCATCTGCGGGTCTCCGTCTCTCTTTAAAACTAAATAAGGCAAGTGAGATTCTATCGTCGTTCATCACTTCTTGTCAGAAAATACATTAAAGCATCAATACGTTTTTTCATGAAGAATTAAATTGTCTTGTATGGCAAACTCTTATTAAATCTTCCCTCAAGTAATATTCTACTAGAGGGTACAAAATCGCAGCGTAAGCATTAGATATCTCACCTGAGTTCTCCAAAACTCTCAACAGAGTTTCAATTTTGTCAAAATGGTCGGTAATTGACTCTCAGTATTAAGATATTTTAAACTCACTTGAGAAGTTCTCTTACATATACCTCTTTCAGTTAATCTTCTCTTCCGAGTCTCTGTTTTAAATTAACAACTGACTTCTTATAGTTATCTTTAGTAGCAGGGTAACTTTAGACTAATTGTGTAACTCGTGATTCTGGGCATATAATTTGGATTAAGTATTGCAGTTTACCTTCCTCTTCTATATATCAGAATCTTCATTTGAAAACACGAGGCAAGCGTAATATGGGCTGCTTGAATTCTAAAACACTAAAAAAAACTAAAAAGCGCTAAAAACTAAAAAACGCCTAAAAACACTAAAAACACTAAAAACGCTAAAAAACACTAAAAACACTAAAAAACACTAAAAACACTAAAAAACACTAAAAAACGCTAAAAATACAAAATACTAAAAATCACTAAAAACACTTAAAAACACTAAAAAACGCTAAAAACACTAAAAACACTAAAAACGCTAAAAACACTAAAAAACACTAAAAACACTAAAAAACAAAAAACACTAAAAAACGCTAAAAACACTAAAAACTCTAAAAAACACTAAAAAACGCTAAAAACACTAAAAAACACAAAAAACACTTAAAATCACTAAAAAACGCTAAAAAACACTAAAAACACTAAAAAACTAAAATTACATTATATTTTGGATTTTTCGAGCTTTGATCTTATTTAACCAACATGTCACATTCATATTTGCTTCTTTTTCTTCTGAATCTAACATCAAGTCCATTATAAGTCGATTTAGTTCAGTGATTTGGAACATACTTTCGTCCAGTACTTATATACTACTTTGTATTTTTGTCCAATCGTACCTTTCTTTACACAAAACTTATAAAGACCCTTGTAAAAGCTGTTCTTTGTAGTACTAAGGCTTTCCTGTTTGTTTCCATACTTGCTAACAGAAGTGCCCTGTCACGGTCGCCAAAATGATAAAACAGTTTGGCGCCTGTGTCAACTGAAAACTACAACTTCCCTTCTGAAAAATCTCTTATGTAGCCAAAACCTTCCTCAAACGCGTTTCTTTCAAACCATCCAATAAGAAAATTTTAAACAGGTGAAGTGGCCTTCCATAACTAACTTCTTGTCCATTTTGTAAAGTTTTATTTTTCCTTAAGGTATCTCAACGCCGTAATTTGTTCTAAATCCATAAGTAATTCTTTAAATGTCACATGACACTTTAATCTCATAATTTATATGAGATTTACACCCACGAATACGTATTTAAACTAATTTTATTGATATGTAAAATGTAAACTTTCACCAGTTTAAACACTCATATTATCAAAATACTTAAATCCTTTTGGGTTTAATTTAAATGGTGTTACTTTACAAATATACAAAATTCGTTTATCAACAGTTTCGCTTGTCAACGAAACTACAACTTCCCTTCTGAAAAATCTCTTATGTAGCCAAAACCTTCCTCAAACGCGTTTCTTTCAAACCATCCAATAAGAAAATTTTAAACAGGTGAAGTTTTATTTTTCCTTAAGGTATCTCAACGCCGTAATTTGTTCTAAATCCATAAGTAATTCTTTAAATGTCACATGACACTTTAATCTCATAATTTATATGAGATTTACACCCACGAATACGTATAAACTAATTTTTATTGATATGAAAATGTAAACTTTCACCATTAACACTCATAATAAAATACTTATCCTTTTTGGGTTTTTTAATGGTGTATTTAAATTATACAATCTAAACGTTTCGATAACACAGTTATCTTCGTCAGTAGTAATATTTGTAAAAATTGTTAAAGATTTTGTCAAAGTTGAAAAATTAAAACATAAACATCAGCCTGCTATTAATACAACAGTTTGAGAAACATATAAAGCCAACTTATAAAAATTAAATTTCAAATTTTAGTAAAAAATAACTAGAGGTCATTAAAAATTAAATATTGTTAAACTGCCTTAAAGATGACAAACGTAGAGAGTCTTCTGGTTATGTATATGGGAAATGTTCACTAATTGACTGTATGTTACACATTTGGATCAAGAAACGTGTATTAAAATTACTGGAAACATTACAACCCATACTCCACAACCTTCCAATCCACAAGGGTTTATAAGGAGCAGGTTTTTATTTTTATTAAATACTTCTGAAATAGCTGCATATTTCTAAGAAATAAAAATATTGCATATTGATCTGAAATATGTCGATTAATTATTTTCTATGCAACCCGGTTCAAGTTGAAAAGTGTCGCTGTTAGCGGTTTTCTCTTCGATCGATGTGGAGCTTTTACCATCGTCGAGAGAACGTTGGGCAACCGTTGTAACTCGAAAGGTGGTCTCTACCGCAGTTAACACATTTTCCCGCTCGGTGCGGGGTATCGTGCATTCAGTGCGCTGTATGTGGTGACACTGTCCGATGCTAGTTTTCCGATTGAAGTCTTCGAGTGTGACGCGTACACAGATCTTTTTTACTTTCTCTCCGAACTATACGTCACTTTCGATGATTTCTATGGGTACGCCACGTATACAAACGTTAACAAACGATCGCTCTTTGTTTGACAGGTGTATCATGCCTATCGATAAACTTTATTAACCTGCCTTCGTCGTTGGCCGAGGTAGGCTGTATCTGGATTCCCTCGTTCACGACATTGGATTGGCTAAAGGTCGGACCAGTTCTCTTTCTGACTAAGGATTGCCGGGGGCATATTCTTCCTCATAACAGCTTTCATGGCTGGTTTCCAGGGGTTCGAACGCTTTGGTGATGTTCAGTGTTCGATGTCTTCTTCGGATTGTTCCTCTGTGTCCCGAAGTTGTCCTCGTCGGGCCTAGTGGAACCGGGGCAGGCGGCTTTCTCCTTTCACTCTTCGATGGTGACGGGGTCGACTGCAAACGCAGCTACTGTAAATGTCGACGTCTGCTATACGGTCTACCCATTGTAAGAACTATGTTAGCGAAGTAGCCTTGTCTAAACCCAAACCACGATTCCCCCGCACTCGGTAGCGCGTCTTGATAAGGAACGTACCGGTAGCACAGTGGAAAAACGGGGTGGGGGTGTTATTAATTTTGCGTTTAGGATAGCTCATAATACGTAAAATACAATAAGATTAAGTCGTAAATCATGAAATGTCACAAAGGCGCCCGCCACCTGTAAAATAAATTTATAGCGGGAAAAACGTCATGAGTATGATCTTAAAATAATGGCCTAACAGGAAACCATAATGTTCAATCGAAAATAAATTCTACTTCAAAAATATCTACACAAAGTTCACCTACACAAATAAAATTTTAAGCTTTATTTAAAATCCGCAAAAATTTTCAAAATTCATGATACCTTTTCGGTGTAAACTTCAACGTAAACTAGTCGCTCAATTAAAAAAAAATAATTGGTCAATACGGTCATTAATTATGTCATTTAAAATGAATATTTGTCACAACAAAAATAAGCAAACCGCAATCGATGTTTATAAATGTCAAAATAGGGGATCGTAGTACCTAAATACAAAAAGTACACAGCTAAGTTACAAACAAACAAAAAAACTTGCTTACCTTTTGTCTTAAACCAGTCAAATCAGTGAATTAACAGCCGGTACGTTGGTCCTATTTTCAAGTAATTTCAATAAATTGACGTGCTAAACGACGAGGTGATTAGACAACGATCTTGCTTATTCCATATTTTTACGTTACATTAAACCTTACAAACCTTATCTCTTAAAATAAAATTATATCAACAAAAACTTAAAATATCAAATATTCTATTAGAGAAATTATCATCAATCGTTACGTTAAAGCTTTTATCAAAATAATAAAAAATAACTGGATAATGTCGCATTAAAGTTGCATGAACCAAAATTCGCATAAAATAAATAAACGACTCGGTAACTTGAACGTAAACAAAATATTTAATCTTTTAAATTAGGTACTCCTTAAATAATAATAACGCAGTAACAACAACAATAATACCATACAGCAATGAAATAATACTTACCAAGTCATTAACACTATTGGTATAATAAACACCTTACGGAATAATAATATTGTTGAAAAGGTAAATTTAACTAATTTTCGTGGTATGGAATGTTATCATACAGTAAACCGCATATAATACAAATAGCGCACACACTGTAGTGAAGTTATCGGGAGTGAATACACTTTATCTTAATCGCCTATAGGGCCTTTATACAAAGCTAAACACCAGAAAGTGTATTCATCCGTCTAACACATACAATAAAAAAGACACGATTAAAATCATCAACAAAACAAACTGTATGTAAATAATTACCATGATTTGTTCATCCCAATTGACCACTATGTTTCCATTGTACTACGCCATAGGTAAACTTCATATATTTGAGTTTCGCCTAATGCCGCTTCCCAAGTGGCAACGTACAGTCTGTCACTTTCAATAAATCGTTAATTTTTTTGAATTTCTATCAACATAAATTTAGTGACGAAAATATTAAAGTCGAAAATCAGATGATTAAATCATTGGCATCTGGTTTAACATATCTACATATTAATTTATTCACTAAACGTTCTTTGTCCTTCATATACACAAATTTCATTAAAGCGAGTGTTTATATAGAACAATTTCGTTCCTTTGTGGGGTAGCTGTGTGCGCGAATGCACCTAGTGAATACACTGAACTTACGTTATAACATAATCCGCAAGAAAATGCTATTATTATCCAAAAATGAGGAATAGCACTACCATTAAACACTAATTCCTCTTCGATGGACAGGTAAAAATGTCACTTCTGACAATCGATACACCACAATAATGTCTCCGGGGGGCTGAATACTCTTCAAAAGTTCACAAACGAAGGTAAACGGGAAGACCCTCCCTACGAAAACTTCAATTAACCTCGGTACAAGATAAGTAAATTCACTCTGCACTCAGTCACATTGCGGGCTAAGCACCCCATCCAGCTCCTTCTACGTTTAGACTTCGACACCTTTTCTAATTTAATAAATTTTGCTATGACCAATTTCACGTCAATTCGTCAATCAGTTTCGGGAACCAGATTTAAAAAAAATTCGTGATTAGCATCAATCTATCTCAAGAAAAATATCATGTAATACGATCTATTTTCTTCGCTTAAAAACTTTGGAAAATCGACTCTAAACCAACGTATTATAAGAACCACATTCTTTGTCTTTTTAAGATTTATCAACAGGATTTATGACAAACCGCCGGCAATATTTCAAAACTGCATTATTCACTAGAGAATATTAAAATTCCTTTTACTAATATGCAATTGTCAACGCGTGGAACCCAATCGTAATTTAAAAAATTCAATCTATCAACAACAAACTACCGAAAAATCTTTACCGCGTTCACAGAAATGGGTGTCTAATCTGTAATAAATCCAGACATCGTCAAAGTAAAGAAAAAAAAAAGTTTTGGCTCTTTACAAGATCAGCATGCTCACTTTTCTCTTTTCATATGCTTTTTTTTATTAACTGTAATGTATAGTAATTGCAATACAATTCAGATATTCAGTGTCCATGTTAAAAATTAAGAACAGATTTAAAACAAGAATGTATGTGTAATTAAGTTGTCGAGCAACGCACTTGCACGAGTGCTTACCCAAACAATGCATGCATGTCTGTACGTCGCGTAAGAGGTCAAAAATCCAATACTGCACAATGTTTACCATTCCACTAGATAGAATTTCCAATCTGAAAAGAACAGATTTCCAATTTTAACAAAAATTAGGCTTCACCATTCAAGTTGCTTACGACCGCCACTCAGAAAATGTGACTGTAATTAATTATGTTGGTTTAATTTAATTTAATTTACGTCCTCGCAGATAATACATTTTAGATATGGATAGATAAATAATAAATAACGTGTATTTTGAACGTGACAGTAGGTAATAAAATTCGTTCTATTTACATATCAATCTGTCGTTCAATTTAATTCCAACGTAAGTAGTCGATTTAGAACTGGTGATTTCCATATTTATACTGAAATTATTATTACTTTTTATAAAGGATTTTTTAATATTCATTACAAGCGTTATCCCAGTTAACGAATAGTTTATTTCTGTCACGATATCAGTTTTTAATTTATTCCAGTTTATCTTTCTGCGTATTATCTAATTCATTACAGAATTGCTCTAAAAGACTAAAATTAAAATTCAAAATTATTGTATTTTATAAATATAGATTTAAATAAAAAAAATTGGTTTCCTTCTGAAGTCTAACTCTTTCCGGCTTAATAAGTTACCAACACTCTGCCTAAGTATTTACGGATGAGCTTTCTAGATAATAATTACATTATATCCATTTTCTCCATTTACGTTTTCCTTGTTTCTTCTACAATGTACAATCATTTATGTATCTTTAAACATTTCTTCGGTGTTTTCACATATAGGGTGTTTGATATTTTCCTTACCTTAAGAGTTAAAAAGGGATAAAAAGTTAAAAACATGAAATATGTTCATAAAGTCCGAAATACATGTTGAGCTCAACCTCCTGTGTCTTTTAAATGCAAGTAACGATTACTTTTTTCCCAACGTTTTATAACGTAATCTAGTTCCACGTCTTACTTTTCTATTTTTCAAATTTCTTCATTTCGATAAAATACTAATTGCTAAAGTATTTTGTATTAACTTATTCATCCTGCATTGCTGGCTATTTTTGCTCTCCTACCAAAAAGATAAAATTTTTTTTTCAATTTCTGTGCACATTATCGCTTCCACTATAGTCAAATCGTTGAATGGATTTTGTGAAATTTAACATTTTTTCTTCTTCTATTAAACAAGAGCCCAAGGTAAAAAGAGTGTTAAGTGAAAATGTCATTTGTAAAAATTGTTAATGCAAATTTCGTAATGAAAAATTAAAAGATATGTTGTGGGTATTGGGTGAAGCGATCTACTAACCGACCCAATACATAACAAACGTTTTCCCAACTGGTGTTACGTGCAAATATCCACTCTGCACCATAACTTACCTTACCAAAGAGCTATTACTATCGGTTTCAAGCTTATAACTATTTTATTGTATGCCTGATTGATGTGAAACCTGGTAGAGATCTTCCCTGTAGACATATAATAACACTCAGAAAATATAAATTTTTTAGACGCTTAACTTTGTAAATTAAAAATTAAATTATCATAATAAATGTAGTTTTGCGTCCCGTGTTTTACATACGATCAGTTTCAGAGCTCGTAGTGTCCTTATTTTTGTCTTAAAATGTACGAAATTTTAACCAATAATATAAAGGTAACTTTAAATTTGGAAAAAGTATTTAAGTTTTGAAAAAAAATGACGTGTTCTGGATACGTGCAAACTTCCCTTTAAACGTAAATATTTTCGTTTTAAGTGGACCGACATGTAGGTTTTAATTGTTCTTTAACGTTCCGTATTCAAGCACACGCATTTGTTATATAGATTAATCGCAGTTAATAAATAATTAAATTCTCAGACGAATGCGAGAACGGGCTACGTTGGACGAGCTTCGATCGACGACTCAATACGAATGCCGTCGCATGCGCGATACACGAAATCGAGCTTCACACTACTAAAATAAACGTACATTAAAGAATGATATTACTTTATTGGCCGGTTTATTAAGAATATTAACCAAAACATCTGGTATGAGCACAAGGATTTTTTTTATTTATATTATGGGCCATTCTTGCTAAAATGTGCATTTTCTTAATTCACAAAACACAAAAAAAAAATATATCTGATTTTTTATAAATATACCCTTATCGTGTTTATACTGCGGCTTCAAACAAAGTTTTATAAGTAGTCACACACAATGTATTTAATTTTTTTTTGAAAAAACATGAACGGAGGTTTCATGAATGAGGTGACTATTGCAGGTAATTAATGAAAAATGTGCAAACTCCAAGACTTATTATAGCAGAATAACGCATAAACATGTTTCTCGGGACTTGGCACTTGGAGAAAGAACATAAAATGGTCTTAATGTACAAAACAAAGAATAACTTATCTTCGGATGAGGATTTTCAAATCTGAACATTTTGTATATATTTTTCATCGAATCGGTTAGTAACCTTTTTTGTTTCTTGATTTTTTTCCTGGACCCAAACGACTTATTTCATCTCTCTCCAGAAACTCCTTCACTAGCTTACACTTTTCTGCTATTAATTTTTGTTTAGGTGTTAGGTATAACATGTGTTTTATTTTCAAATTTTCTTGACGATAACGAACCGACTACATTTTTAAAGCGATACCTTTTCATTCAGATTTCCCATTATATTCAAAGCAAATTCACTTTTTCCTTTCCCTGTTTAGATTTTTTTTTAATTTGTTGTCAATTGTTCTGTTAATGCTTCTGCAAAAAGAATTTTTTCATTGACGGATTGCCCATCTAACAAATTATTAACTCCTTCATTGTTTTTCTGTTTTTCTTTTAACCTGCTTAGTCATACTCGGTAAGTGACGTTGTTTCTAGGGAGGTTTTCAATTTTTTTCTTTAATTCATTTATATGTTGTTTTAACCGTTTTCTGTTGCTGCGAGCCCTTTTCAGACCACTTTGTTTTTGGTGAGATGACTGAGCTTCACCGCGAATTTCATTATTTTGTAAATAAACTCCTGGCTCAGGAGTGTCCGGTGGAGTATCTTCCGTAATGGCTTGCAAATTTTTTTGCTGTCGTTTTTTATTTGAACGGCTTTTTCTTGTCTTCTCTCTCCATATCTTTCTCTGTTTTCTCTTGGATCTTTCACATCCTTTTTATTTTTCCGCATTGAATACGTCTGTGATATCTTTCACGTTCTTTTTTTTTCATTTCATTATATAATTCTGGATTTGCTTTTATAGCTTCTCGTTTACTTCTCATTCTATCACTATTTTTTCTTCTTTTTTCTTCATCGGTTTTAGTTTGTTTGGATTTTGCCATCTTCGTATCTGAACACGACAAAAGTCAATATATATCGTATTTATTATTTCTTTATACATTAAAGTCACCTCCGTTCGCATTAAATTGAATAGAGGTGACATGAACGGGGATGACTTTTCTGTTGAAAATACGAGTTTTTATACGAATGATAATACGGTTATGTTTTAAACTCGGAATAATGAATTGACAAATAATAAGAAGTGTCAGTGTACACAAATTATAATTACTACTGAGTATACATACTTATAAATATGTGGTATGGACGGAACAAAACATGCAGAGCACTTTTTTAGTTTTACGTATTTGCCGATTTAGACTAACAATAGACATCATCAACAGACAGGATCAAACTGACGGTACAACTTGGTTCACTTCAGAAATTGTGCGTTAATTATGTTGTGACCTCTAACGAACATTTTTAACACCTTGATTTCTGCACGAAGGTAATAGGGACATACTTTACAAGAATAATTAAAGGGGATGTTGTCATTTAATATGTACTAAAAATAATATTTCATAATTAGCTTTCTTGAACTTTATTTAAACAAAATGAATATAAAGTAGTTTTAAAAATCTGTGAAAAAACTAAAACCGTATGCTCAAAGTAGACAATCCACTGATGTTACAGCACACGGAGGTGACATTTTCCTTGTAAGTAATAATTTACAAGCAAAGCTAATTTTAAAAAACAAAAATAATTCTATTAATGTTTTAAAATAAAAACTTACATCATTTCGTAAGATAATTAAGTTATCCTCATGTAACTTTAAAATGTACCTTTTTTTAAGAACTGCCCTTATACAATTTAAGGTACATATTAAATGAGGACAGCAGAAACAATAAATAGTAAACTACAAAAATTAATAAATAATTGTATGGAATGTGAAATTGGAAAATACACTAACAATAATGACCATTTTTTTTTTATGATTGTGGACCTGAACAGGCTAAATTTGGCCTATCGGGCTAAAGCACTCAGGAACACTTATCAGGGTGGACAGAGGGATAATGAATTGCCAATAGATGCCTATGAACAGCTACCTTAAATTTTCTCATATCATAAGTGAGAGGAAAACAGGAACTAGGGAGATCATTCCAGAGTTTAGTAGCCGTGTAGAAAAATGTGGATTGCGCCCGTTTGGTACGACAAGTGGAGATTTGTACTGCATACTGATGATGTGAATGAGCGAACCGAGTATTTCTCGCAAAGATATCCGGAGATGGTATCAAAGAATGTAATTCACCAGCACAATAGCCGTTGTAATAACGATAATACAAAGAAAGAATTGAAACCATCCTTTTATGCTCAAGGGACTGTATGTGAGAAGTTAAGGACGGGTCATTTATAAGCCTAATCGCTCTGTTTTGAATACGATCAACGATATCGAGAGCGTATTGGAGCACTAACCCAAAGGTGAGAATTATATTCCAGATGAGGCCGAATTTGGGCCTTATACAGCAGAAGGAGTTGTTTAAAAGTAAAGTACTGCTTAAATCTGTACAAAAAGCCTATTTTACGAGCAGCTGTTTTGGTAACTGACAGAAGATGGTCAACCCATGAGAAATTTGAAGATACAGTCATACCCAACAGAGTAATAGAGTCTGAAAACTTAAGAACTGAGCCATTCATACTTACTACAGGAAATGATCGATCTTTTTTGGCGGACATAAGGCAACACTGAGTTTTGTTAGCATTAAATTTAATTAGATTATTGCTTCCCCATTCGAGAATACGTTGAATGCCTTTTTTGGGAATAGGTTGAACATTTGCTAACTTCCATGATGAAGGGAATTCCCCAGAAGACATAGAGATCGTATAGAGCTTAGATAGGACTGGTACTAGTTCGGGGGAACTTTAAGACAATAACTAGGATACCGTCTGGGCCAGTCGCCTTATTGAGATCAAGCCTACTGATGATCGATTCCAAGAACTTGTACCGAAAATGAATTGGTTGCATAGCGTATGAAGAAGAGTTGACTAGGGGCACATTTTTCCCAGAATCATTGAGACACGAGTTTGATGCAAACAAATCCAAAAAACATTGGCTTTGTCTACAGAATCAGTAACTACCGATCCGTCAATAGATGTCAAGGGGGGGGGGGGGGAATGAAGATGTGCCAAAGTTTTTACTAATGGCTTTAACTTGCAAAGATCCAGTTTAGCTTTACTAAAATTTTTGTAATTAATTATTTTTTTTGCCCTACAGTAATCAAGTTAGATAAAGTTGCATAATATTAAAACCAATTTCAAAAGCTTGCGCGATATTGCGTCACAAATAACTAATTTTAATCCTCACCGACGTAGATATCAAAAAGCATCCAATTCTCTTACGTCAGAAAACCCTCAGCCAATCACTGCTAGAGGACCCCTGCATGGAAGCCGGACCCACCCACCGCAAATTATCTATAAAGACCGCGGCAGGAAGAAGCTCTCGCTCTTTCTCTCTAGTCGCTTCTCTAGCATCTAGCATTTAGAACCCAGATCCAGATCGCGCGCGCCTGCCGTACTTAGTTTCGCTGTATACGCCGCCAACCAGTCGATTTCCGCATCCGTTCATCCTGAACCGTCGTGTATCTTTAGTCGCGTTACTTCGTCGCCGTCACCGGTAAATCAGCGTCGTACAATCAAGCCTCTGGTTGAGATAGCTAAGGTTAACCGCACGTAAGTTTTATTGTATCACCTTTCTTAAACCCAGAGACACGACGGGCTGCAGAGCCCGGAAGTTATCACACCGTTCCAGTACACACACCAGAAGTACACGACAGGCTGTAAAGCCTGAAGTCACCTTCTGCAAACATACACACACTAGAAGTCACGACAGGCTGTAAATCCTGAAGTCACCTTCTGCAAACATACATACACTAGAAGTCACGACAGGCTGTAAAGCCTGAAGTCACCTTCTGCAAACATACACACAAACCAGGATGTTTTTACTTCGGGCTAACGCCCTGAAGTCAACTTTCATTTACTCCAGCGGCAAGGAGGGTATTCGCTCTAATTCTACCGCTCCCCGGGAGATCTATTTGTACAGCAGTCGACGGGCCGGACCCAGAATCTTATAAAGGGACCTCCATTAAACATACATTACACATACAATACACCTACCACCAGAAGAATTAGCAACATATACAAGCGACGCCAAGATCTGGAGATAATCTCAATACCAGAAGCCGTATTCTTAGAGATTACCCGCGTGATCCTCCAGTTAAATAAAGACGAACCCACGGTGCGTTTACGTAATAAAATTGCATCCAACGTGTACCCGCGTCTCGCGAACCGACTTCAATTTGTTAGATATTCTTATAATAATATTTCTTAATAAAGGAAATCCGGTAAGATAAACATTCCTGTATCGTGAGTATATTTTCACGCAGCGAAAAACTATTCACTATTTAGTTCCCGAAGGCCTGACTAATTTTCACCAGCATCAGAATAAATTACGAACATTATACGTGTAAATTCTCTCATTTTAACCCAGGGAATAATCGTGTACTTAAGACACCTGCATTCCGTCTGAAACAATTCACAGAATTGTTTAATTTAGTTCATGCAGTCCTAAAAGATTGTGTAAACCCGCCTCAGATTAATTCGTTTACAACAATTAATAATAGGAGCAATTTTTAATAATAACTAACGTAAATAAGTTCGTGATAAACACTGTCTTCCCTGCATTTAATAGGTAGAACAATTTTCGCTTATAAGAAAGTTATACGCGCTTTAACTATAACAGACGTTTTTTAATAATAAAGAATTAATCCGTATTATTGCCGGGCATAACTACATGTTATGTATTAATTAATGTAAATACGTTTTAAATTAATTAAGAAATCCTGAGACCATCCTGATCAGTGCGCGTCCGAACAATTTGAATCCAGAAACATATAATTATTAACCTGTCCTTTCTGAAGAATTCCAAGTACTGAATTCACATCTGTTCTGTCTGAAAGCCAAATCACATAGAAGGATAGCCATGCGCACCAAGGTTACTTTAAATTATTGATTTTTCTATGTGACCTGCTTACAAACACCTGATAAATACCAGGCCACCGTTTACAGGGCCGGCCTAAGCGTTCGTAATAAATCAAAATAAAACGTCATTATCAGGATTTTTGGTCATAACACTAGCAATTGAACCACAATAATTTATATTTCCACAGAAACGTCTCAGGAGCCGATAATTCCACCACTACCGTCCAGGGGGGACCAACCAAAATGGGCGCTACAAGGAAGGACACTCCAGTTAACCTGATATAAAATTGTTCTCTTGTTGTTAATTAATTCACCTAGTTTAGTATCTGTTTATTTAGTTTTATAGAAAATAGGGTAATATACGTTTAAAACATTTTATGGTAATTATTCAAAGTGTACAGTGTTAAGCACCAAAATACGAACCACCCCCGTCTTGTTAAGACAAGACCCGATTTGAGCTAGACCTAGGCAAATTAAAATAAACCATATTAATTATATTGTAAGCAAAGTGGCTTATAACTAAAGAGCAAAATTTACGACTGCCTAAAGGAGATGTAGCTAGTTCATTGCATTTTCGTTGTTCGAACAACTTTTTAGTTTTAGTGATGTCACTTTTGCAAATATTTCTAGCACCAACGTTTTCTGCATGATTGTCGACCGATTTATTAGATTTCCATTTAATGTAATATTTATTTTTTAAAGATATTGCATCAGCACAAGCCTTATTGAACCAGGGTTGGGAACGTGAATGACCTATACGGTATTGTTGTTTGGGAATGTATAACTCCATTCCCATGAGGATGACTTCATATACTGAAAGAGAGATGTCCGAATAAAAGGACGACTTAAAACAATATTCACGCCATGGAAAGGTTGCAAAGAAATCCCGTAAATCACTCCATCGAGCTGACTTAAAACACCACAAGGTTCTATCGGTTTTGCGAACAGCAGTAGAATTAGGTACAGTAGAAATTATTTCTATTAGACAATGGTCGAAAAGACCTAAAGGCGAAAGAACGGAAGTTTTATAAATAAGAGGGTTTGATGTAAGAAAGAGATCTAGAAGATGTGGAGTATGGTTAGGGTTATCAGGGATTCTTGTGGGCTCAGAAATCATTTCTGTGAGATCACATGAAATAGCAGATGTTTCTGCACTATGACCAGCAGGATTTGTAGTAGATGAAAACTGAAGCCAATTAGAGTTATGAACATTGAAATCGCCTACAATTGAGATATCGCAAGATGGAAACTGAGACAGGAGATAGTCAACTTTTATACTAAGGTAATCGAAGAAGTCTTGAAAGTTACTGTCATTAGGAGACCTATAAATACAACAGTAGAATTTCACAAAATTAGGAATGTTTAAGCCAAATCACGTCAAAATTTTTATTTTCTAAAGAAGAAACCCTCTTGCAAGCAATTCTGTCCTTGATGTAGGCACATACGCCTCCTTTATATCGAAAGTTAGAGTGAAGGTGGTATTGAGGAAATTGCAAGTCGGAGCGTTCAGATGAGACTTGTGTTTCAGATAGAAACAAAATGCCAGGTTGTAATTGTTCAAGATGTTGGTGAATAGCATTAAGATTAGACCGCGGATGTTGCAGTAGTGAATCAGAAAGTTGATACTTTCGATGACCGAAGTCGCTTGGACCCTGCCTCCCGGACATCCGAATGGGGCAGGATTTTACGTCCGGCACAGCCATCTTATTTTTTAATTTGGGACTTTTAATCCGATAGGAAGACAGTGAGGGCGAGAAGGAAGAATAAGGATGAGAATAGAATAAGGATGAAGGAAAAGATGGCCGGTAGCCCTTACCGAGCTCAGAAAATCGGAGACCCAATATTAAGGAGTCCATGGTAAGGGTGGTGGTACATCCCCGGCTGACATGGGGTATACATGCCTACAATCTTTAATGCACTTTCTATTATATTTTTAATCGGTTTAGAATGTAAACTATACTATTTATTATTTATATACAAAAATTACATGAGCACAAGGATTTTTTTATTTATATTAACAATTTAAGGTACATATTAAATGACGACAGCAGAAACAATAAATAGCAAACTACAAAAATCGACAAATAATTGTGTGGAATGTGAAATTGGAAAATACACTAACAATAATGACTATTTAATGCACTTTCTGTTATATTTTCCACACAATTATTTGTTCAGTTTTGTAGTTTACTATTTATTGTTTCTGCTGTCCTCATTTAATATGTACCTTAAATTATATAATGTAAATAAAAAAAACCCTTGTGCTCATACAGATGTCTTGATTAATATTCTTAATAAATCGGCCGATAAAATAATATCACTCGTTAAGGAACGTTTATTTTAGCAGTGTGAAGCTCGAGTTCGTGCATCGCGCATGCGACTGCATAATAAATCCATGTACTTTAATACGAAACGTCATTTTTTTTTCAAAATTTAAAATTGCAGTAACCTTTATTTTATTTTGATATGCCACTGATTAAAATTTCGCACATTTTAAGACAAAAATAAGGAAGCTACGAGCACTGGAACCGACCGTATGTATACACGGGCTGCAAAACTACATTTTGTATCATGTATGATAATTATTTTTTAATTTACAAAGTTGCCGTCTAAAAAATTTATATTTTATGAGTATTATTATATTTCTACAGGGAAGTTTTACATCAATTGGGCTTACAATAAAAAGACAAAATTGTTTTAAATTTTACAGGTACTCGTAGCAGAAAGTTTTAATAGGGTCAATTACAGAAAGATCCGGCCCCACGTTAGGTACAGATCGCTACGCTGTACCAAAAGTTACCGTACCAAATGGCCAATAGTGGTATTAAAGGTAATCTAGCATTTTGCCGGTAACTTAATTATGGTAGATGACGAAATTAAAGCTAACAGATAAGGACAAAGGGGCGACAGCTAAAAGTAATAAAAAGCAGCCCTCAAGAAACATTAATCATTTTCCTAACTAAACAACAAATGTAATTAATACGATCTGTACAGTATCTAAATGGAACACTCCGAGTTAAAAAAACTAGAATATAATTAATTATGAGACGTAACAAACCCAAAATTTTATAAGTTAACATTAATGACATTCGAGTTGATTAATAGTAGTACCGTTGAATGAAAAGATTATCATTCAATGGTAGTACGGACTTCAGGGAAAAAAAATCTACGTAATATACCCAGTATAATACTGCAATGAATAAGAAAATTTCAAAGGTTGAACACGGACAACTCAAAGCTAACTATTCATCTTAGTCGAATAGTGCCAGCACTTAATTAAGAAAGAATTAATTCGATTTATAAGTGAAATTCTTTTTACGCAAAGAATTACATAGGCCACACACAAAGCACATATGTAAGTAACATTGTTTTCAAAAGTGATCTTTAAGCATGAACTTAATTGTACATTATACATATTTTCGACAGATAGCATTTTTCAAAAAATACGGAAAATCAGTATTTTCGCATATATTTCGAATACTGTTCGAATACATATATATATATATATATATATATATATATATATATATATATATATATATATATATATATATATTTATATATATATATATTTTTATTGGCATTTCAGTTTCTAATATTCCACGTGCGTGTCCAGCAAAGCGGACCGGGTATAGCTAGTTGTTAATATTTTACGTTTGATAAAAGAGTTAGCATTTTTAAGAAAATTTTAAATTGCAAGGAACAAACAAAGAGTTTTTGTTGAAAAATGATAAAACTAATCCAATTATTTACTAAAATCAGTAAAAATAAAATTAACAAAAATAATCTAATTGCTATTAACCTTCTTGACACCAGGTAAATTTTGAAACTCCTGGTAGCAGATTCATTAGCATCCCACTAATTATTTTTTTGTGCGGTTTATTAATGGTTTTTAGATACATAATAATTTGTAAACCGATTTATCATCTTATTTAACAAAAAAATAGCGTTTATTGCAAAATATATATTAAAACACAAAAATTTACAGTATTCACAATTTTTACGGTGGTACCCTAACGTGCGATTTACCCATGGCACTGGGTTTACTTTCATAGAGTTTGCACTTAATTATCCGAGTGTCCCTTTTCCCCTTTAATATGCCATTAAGAGATAATGGTAATTGCAAAGAAAATAACATGGTGATGAAAGATATAACTCAACTTTTGCTTTCACTTATATTTAATCGCACCTTTTTCTGATTAGGTCATTATGTGATTAGGGTACAATAGTAACTCCGAAATGGTATAACAGTGAGTGAAAATATGGAAGTGCTATAATTATCTAGTTATCTTCTGCATTTGGCGCTATGCTTGCAAGGGGCTTCATCGAGACGTCATTGCTTCCGAATAAACCGCAACAGCATTCCTGCAGCAGCAGCACCTCTTGCAGGCAATGGGTTATGTATATCCTTGCACCCTGTTACACGTCCAAACCGCACTAGGCGTCGTGTATGCTTACTAATGTAAGCGGGTTGCCAAGCCAGCTAACAGGGAGATAGGCGTGGTCGAAATAAGAAGTAAAATGAATGATTAACACGCTCAAACACCTTACACCGATATTCAAACAGCTCAGTCCAGGAAAATATGTCTCTAGGCGCCACCACAATCGAAACTTTGCTAAAATAATTGTCTTAAGCTGGATGTTAATTAACCCTACTTGATTGTGGAAAGTAGGATTGTGCTTACTCAGTAAACTCTCACACGAGGGTCCTAAAACAACCACTCGTGCCAAACAATTCAACTCAAACTCAAATATATTTAGTACTACCCACGTTATTAGAAACTTTTTGAATACACCTCGTATACCAAAATGTCCACTACAAACTTTATCACTCAAATTTAACTGCTTCACGTAACCAACAGTTATCAAAAAAAAAACAAACTGAAATACACGGGTCGTCACAAACTTCCTGATTGTACCCTGTACATCCAGAATACCAAAATTATAACACGTTAACTGAATATTTTCTACGTATCCCTGGTATACATATACAGTTAAATTTCTACTTATTAATGAATAAATAGTTCTTCATTCAATGATCGATAATTAATTTTTAAAATTCCTAACCAAAATAAAAGCAATGTCATCGGCTTAATAATTGTTACTCCAATATAATAGTGATAAAGTGCTGCAAAACAGTCAAACGAGAATAATATGCAAAGTTTACATTTAACTTGTCGAAAACTAGGTCACCAATTAAGTAAACGTCACAAATGTATCTCATAACTGGATAAATAAACAACAAAATAAAAGTTAACGATAAACATATATTGTCCTGCACAAAATAATAAACAAATGTTTACATACACTACAGCGTGGTTGAAAAACCACTGTCAATACAAATTTTCGTTTCTGCAAAAATTCTTACTACTAAAACACCAATACAACATAACTCGAGATCGATTATCTTTTTCCTTCAACAATAATTAATTAAGTAAAAATTTACACAACAATACGCAAATAAACTAACCAAAGAAAAGATAATCGTGCTCAACTGAATTGTCAAGGTTCTTAAATATAATTCTTACTTAAAGACTGTCCATTATCCTTCGCCTTTGTTTCTTCTCTCTTCCCGTAAACCAATTATTTGTAGTCCATTTGTATTCCTTAGATTGCCTGAAGGCACATAACAAATACTTCACAATTCCACAAACACTTATTCCTTTCTGTAATTGCGATTAGTCCAACTATGCGAGGTTATTACTCCAATAACGTAATAATCTGTACACGTTTGGTTGCCTCTTAGAAGTTTCTCGCAACCTTTAGGACAATTAAGCCCTTCCTTAACACAAATAAACTTTCAATGTCATATAAAATTACTTTAACATTGGCTCAATTTACTACGAAAATTTCGTTCACTTAAAGGTGGTTCCATAAATAATTTATGCTAAAGAGCAGTACAAGCTCACGCGCCGCACATCAACACTATAACGTAACAACTGTTAACTTTTTATAAATCTGCTTACGCACTTTTTCTTTTGAAGAACAAAAACTGATTTTATCTTCAATCTCAATTTTATTAATTGTTTTATTTATGAATGTCTTATACGATTCATCCCCTTTCGGGTTACGCAGTTGTTTAAACAATGACTGCCTTCAATATTATTCACAAATATAACTCCAACTTAACCCATTATGATGTCACACTTCACCTCGCGCGCGTGTCTCTCACCGAGCTCTCACCAAAAAGCAACAACCAACAACCTAAAGCTCAACGTCAATCTCTGACTTTCCTATTTATACCTTAAGCCATCCATCTTTAAACATGTCCGACTTCCTCGCTATATTCACCAATGGTATTCATTCAAACTTTCTTAGTCCCGAGTGATGCTACCCTCTGTACAACCACGCTCATAACTACAATACATCGCCATGTTTGTTCTTACAAATTTTACAATCACTTTATGGAGTCATCACATTCATTCAGTGGCCACTCTGGACCATTGCACAACTTTCAACGTTTATCTCTCACATGCGCTCGTCCTCCTTCCGCAACATTTGCAAAAACAAGTAGGTACAGTCTAAGGTCTCAAATCCCATATACTTACACGTATTCACAAAACTGATTGCACAACATTACGAGAACTTTCTATAAACAATTAAACATACCAAATCTTTCTCTACATATTTTCTAAAACATTCTACACTTATACACTCACATCTTCCGACCAAGATTACTCCTCTATCCTCCAACATTCCATTACTTATCAAGTAGTCAACAGTAGCAACCATTATCGTCCCATCGACAAATTTCTCTTCACATTTACATTCATCGGAATCTATTTATTCCAACACCAATGTCTCTATAACATTCAAATATACGTATCTGCATACTGAATGATATTTCTCCTAAATTTCCAGTGGCGTATCACCCACCCACACATTATGCATATACACAAAAAAAATTTTTTTTTTCGTTCAAACTCAATACACCCGTACTCAAAACACGTAATACACGTCATTATAACATCCTACATACAGGGTGCGTCAACGCAACCTTACAACCCATAGTGGTACTGTCATGGAAATGAAGAGGAGCGTGACAGAGGAGGCGAGTTCCGGCCGATTTTCGGTTGTCGCAGAAGGGGTTGCCAAACAAGCCGATCTGTCCAAACAGGCAATCAATTTTTTCACTATACGTACATGAACTACAAATTGCACTGCAATTATGTGAAATATTGGATAATATTTTATTTCATTATGAAGACCAACTTTATTGCGCTTTTGGAGGATATTCGAATTCGTTGGTTGCAAACGACGCGTGTAGTTTTCATTTTTGAGTCTTTTGTAGGCAACTCGTGCACCTTCCTTTCTTTGGTTGATTTTTAATAGGTTCCATTTCCTTGTAGTTCCTACGCTTTCTTTCTTCGGTATCAATTCTCTCAATACAGAATTGATACTCATTATCGTACCTCTGGCAAGCTTACGTTTTACCTCGGGATTATGTATTCTTTTTTTGATGTTTGGTTCTATTGTTCTCCCAATTCTAAGTCTAAATGTTGTTCATGCCATTCAGGGTAAAATTTGATCCATAGCTATCAATGAGGTTCCTAAACATTACATCTTATCGTCTTTTTTCTTGCAAGTCTGTTTTGCCACGATCTTGTCTAAGGTGTCATCACTTCCTTTTGTCGCATCGCAATAAGTTATAATTTCCGATTTATGTTTTACCTCTCAAACGATTATTACGCACAGATGCTAAGAGTATGTCACTTTTGTTATAACACCAGTATTACTACTGGCTGGAATCCAAAAACTGAAGAATAAGCAGGTTCATGACTAGAAGGCAAAAATTCATTTGGAAAAAGCTTTGTCTCTTCGAAAGATTCGGCTAACTCCTAAGACGTAATAACGTTATCCGTAGCAATTCCATGGCCGAGGTCCAAAACCGATACTAAATCTAAAACCACTCTTTTGCCTTGGTTGCTTTCTAAAGTATTACCTTACTTGCCTGGAAGATTTTGCAGTTCGATTTGTCCACGTCGGTAAGAGCCCAAATTTTAATGCTGTATTTCTCTTCATGTGTTGTTACACGATCAAACCGCGCTAGGCGTCGTGCAGGCTTACCCACGCAAGTTGGTTCGATATAACACGCAAAATGGCTGAAATTTAGTTTCAAACACCTTACACTTACCATAAAATAACAAATAACAACATTCAATCCAGGAAAAATTGTCTCTAGGCGCTACCATAGCCTTAAATTTCTCTATAACTAGTCCTAGGCGTAGTGTTGGGTTAATACTACATGACTGTGAACATAGAATTGTAGCCTACTTGATAAAATCATACACAACTCAAGTTCAGACATTGAATTCGTACAACACACTTTTACTTTAAAAGAGTACGTTAAATTTCGTCTTAACAAGCTTAATACACGTCACTTCAATTTTGAAAATACTGTATAAGGCCCAAATTCGGCCTCATCTGGAATATAATTCTCACCTCTGGGTTAGTGCTCCCCAATACGCTCTCGATATCGTTGATCGTATTCAAAAGGGAGCGATTAGGCTTATAAATGACCCGTCCTTAACTTCTCACATACGAGCATAGAAGGATGGTTTCAGTTCTTTCTTTATATTATCGTTATTACAATGGCTATTGTGCTGCTGAATTATATTCTTTGATACCATCTCGTGCGAGAAACGCTCGGTTCGCTCATTCACATCATCAGTATGCAGTACAAATCTCCACTTGTCGTACCAAACGGGCGCAATCCACATTTTTCTACACGGCTTCTAAACTCTGGAATGATCTCCCTAGTTCCTGTTTTCCTCTCACTTATGATATGAGAAAATTTAAGGTTGCTGTTCATAGGCATCTATTGGCAATTCATTATCCCTCTATCCATCCTCCTAAGTGTTCCTGAGTGCTTTAGCACAATAGGTCTAATTTAGCCTATTCACGTCCACAATCATAAAAAAAAAACTTAAGTTTCATTACCATAAAAAATAAAATTATCCCAAGCTTAATAAAATTTTGAAATGTCCACGTTGTCGTAAACTTACTTATCACACCCTGTATAACCATAAAATCAGAATAATGATTTTATCTGGATACTTTTTAATTTACCGTCGTATACTCAAAGGCTAATCTTTATAACTCTCATATAATTCTAAGATAAATAAATATTACCCAATTTAGAAAAATAATCATTGGGTCTATTAATTTTTAACCACAGAAACGATCATTTGTATCTTAAAAATTGAAAAACGTACCGATCAGTGCGTCATTTATGAATCATATATCTTCTATCAAACACTGCTTGCAATTCTTCATGATTCAACTGTATTTAAATATTCACAAGCATGAATGAATCGCTGTAATTCAAATCTGAAACTTCTGCTTAATAAATGAATTGTTATCAGTGTTGTGTATTCAATAACTGAATGCAAAGTAATTAAATTTCCTAGTCGATCTGACGCAAAATAAGTAATTTTCAGATCAATAATTTAGCCAAAATATCAAATGGTTAATTATTTTTAAACGGTGCAGGTTCTTTATGAAGTAACAGTGACCTCTTATGATATTGATTCTCCTTTAAAGATTTAAACTGTAAGGATTCACAATTTAAACAAACAAATAAATAAGTAAACTAATCGAACTGTATTAACAAATTTTTCGAAGATATTCATAGTACCACACGAAGGCTCTTGAAATCGCCTCGGGCTGGGGTGTTTAGGAAATGCATGTTGCTTGTTGGATTTACCTGAGTGCTATATGAACAATGCAATTCCAGGGCCGGACTTAAATTCAATATTGCAAATGGGTTGCAGAGATAATGTAATTACGATGAACGAAAATTAGGTGCAATTAATATAGATCGTTAATAAACAGGATAATTGTAAACTAATTAAGGGGTGATACACTTACATGAAAACTAAATGTAACGTCTTGTTTTATACTCTGATAAACATAACATAATTTAAAATTAGCTCTAAAATTGACACATGTTATAATTTATGTAAGTATAAGTTTAATAGTAGGTTATAATGTACTACGTATATGCAAATCTATTTAGTACTACTCATGGTGGTTAGTTAATATAAAGCGAATAAGTATATTTTATTTTTTATGTTTATGAAAATCTGCTATAGAACAAAAAAGTTGAATTTTGTACATAACGGTAAAATTTCATTATCGACTTTTCGCGCGTCGATAAAGAGCAATTTTTGTATAAAAAATAACTATTTCACAACATTGTATAGAGTACAATATTACTTACTGAAAATATTGCTAAAGACGTCCCTTGAATATTACCGGGCATTGACGACTTAAACTGGTTTAACAAGTGATGCTTTGTTAGTCAACAGTCTGAGGCGATCTCAAGAGCCTTAGTGTCGTACTATACATATATTGCTTCCGAGAAGCGACACATACAAAAAAGCAATTCTTATAGATTAAAGTCCCTAAATCTTATAATCTAAACATATAATAACCGGTCATGGATATTAATTATCTTTAATGCCTGAATGAAATTAACAATATAAACAATGACATCTCTAAAGATAATCAAACTTCTACCATAAAAAAATCTAAAATTATTCTTATAGATATAAATCCGACAGTCCCTTATGCAGCGTAATACCCTATCCTATGGGATTGATTTGTTGTAATTAATCCTTATCATGTATGCACACTCATCACTAATAAGCGACCTTAATATTTACATTGGCCGTGGTACTACTTGCTAACTTAAATATCCGTATTCATTCACGCCTTTAAACGCGTATAAAAATTGGGCAAATTGATTTAAATGTCCTTCAAAGAAAATGTCTGCTCCAGGGTATATTTATTACATTGAACACTAAATTCTAAAATGTCTTTAAACGATCGATTTAGTGCTGTTAACAATCGCACATATATTTAAATCAGTAACGTCAATTTCCAATATATATATATATATATATATATATATATATATATATATTTCTTATAAATCTGTTTAAACACTTCTTAAATTTTGGAAAACTTAATAGTAATTCCAATTCTCAATTAATCACTTCATTTGTAAATGTTTAGTACTTCATCTCCAAAATGGTTTTTGTACAGAGGATCTCACAACATATGTGCTCTCGACCACGCTATTAAATATAACTCTGAGTCCGAATGTCGCTTGCGTTCCCTTGACACTCTCTCCCTATATATAACGGCGGTCACCATATTGCCCAACGTCACCATAATTACCCCACTCAAACCAAAGGAGTTATATAATGCGCTCCTTTGCCGGGCATAAAAGCGGGAAATGGCTCCAACGCAAACGAAACTAAAAATTCGCCGCATCTTGAAATTTTACAGATATCCCAATAATTCCTGGGAACAACCCAATTTCACATTCAAATTCATTCCATATACTGTCCAGATCTAGAATCAACGTTTTATGAAAGTCCCATATGTGGGCGAGATTTCCTTCCGCAAAATTTAGCAAATTATGACATTTATATAAGCACAACTATACATACATGTTCTTCTGCTACTGCTTAATACAATTTCAACATATCATAAATTCATACGCTATCCATTTACAGTGATTTTAAACTCACATTCCTTAAAATGCAGCAGCCAAGTACACTAATATTTATTCATTATCGTCTAAATAGGGGTTACTAAAATATTATCACTCATTCAAATTTAATACTTTCAACTTGTAAGTCCATATACAACATTTAAAAACCATTTTACATGATACTCAACGCTTTACTAAATTTCTAGTGGTGCAGCATTTACACCAATTTATATTACGTACACATAAAAAAAATTCTCGTGTAAACTCACGTTCATATACCATCCAAAATACGTTCTACGTACTACACAAGACTGCATATACCCAGTGCGTGAAAATAATTTCAGAGACTCCTACCACGAACTGGCACTGGCAGTTCATCAGTTGGTACACGTTAACCTGGGTTATAAGGCTTCTGACAATCATCATTTGTAAATTACCTTTGTACAATAGCAGACTGCGATGTAATTAGAACGATTAAATTATTAAAAATATAATTAGAAATCGGGAAACTTCCAAATGTTATTATGATTTTAAGGAATTCTGGTTGAAATTGAAAAAGGAAAGTTTATTATTACTGTACCTGGTGAGGTGCGTGCGAATCCCATCTACGTTTCCATGCAATAAATTAAAAAAAGTTAGTGCATGTTTTTATAATTTTCAATTTATTTCTTCTCTACGTCACACCTAACACTACAAAATCATTTCATTTCATTATTTCGAAATTATAAATAAAGATCATACAACAAAATTTTAAAAAGATGTGAAACATGGTTACAAAATTTCAATACCTGCTTTAGAGATTTAAAAAAACAACATATCTTGAACAAGAAGCCACACACCAAAACTATAAAATGTCATAAAAATCCATACCAAATGTATCCACTAGACCAGTAGTTTCTTAGATCGAAAATTCGGCGAGAGCGGGTTTTCTCAGATTGATCTGTTTCGAGGGCTGCATACGCATCTAAGTCCTTTTTGATTGGCCTCAATCAACATGTTGGTGCTATATCTGTATCTGGTGTCCTTTTGGTCGATTTAGGTCAGCATCTTCTATTGAGAGTTGCAGATAGGTTCCTTGTGGCTGAATCTGGATTCAACTGGTATCTAAGAGTGACATCTTGATAAGGCATGTACTTTTTCTGTGGGGTTGATATCTAGAAAATAATCCTGCGCTGAACCCATTGCCAAGCCGTCATCTTGTTTGCGTCATCTTGTTTCTAAAGCCGTTTTGTAGGAAAATGATTTGAAATATACATCTTAGATCTACATCTGTTTCTGTATCTAAGATACTCTGAGTAAAACTGGTTTCAGGTCATCATACTGGTAAGTCGAATAAGGTTCTCAGGTTGAAATTAACATCTTGAAACTTGTTTATACATCTAATGTCTTTTTGACAGGGCTTGAAATCAACATCTTAGAACTTGAATCTTGAATCTTGTTTCTGTATCTAAGATGTTTTTTTTATAGAAACTGGTTTGAAAGTAATTAATATCTGTTTATGCATTTGCATGTAAACGTGTTAATAATCTCTTCGTTAGCTTTATCTCAATTGAAATAAAAAAAATTAAGTGTATTATTAAAATTGAAGCTGAAACTGAACTGCATCCTGCATCTAACGTCCATTTGGAAAAGATAAATGTGAATTAATAGTAATTAATGTTTACAACCAAAAAGACAATTTAGATCAAAAATAAATAAAGGGTAAATGTGATTTAAGGGTAATTAATGTTTATAAGCAAGAGAAAACTGCTGTATTGAGCTGCAGGGCCTGTATATACGATTCTTTTGAAGCATATTGCATCTTGTTTCCGTATCTAACCTCTTTTTGGAAATATGAAAATTGGAATTGAATGTGAATTGCATCTGAAGTCTTTTTTCTGCATCTAATAAGGTATTTTAGCAGAAACTGAAATATGATCCTTGGTTAGTTCACCCCGTTTCTAACATATGGTTTCATCAATAGAAAACAAATCAACATCTAGTGTGTTTCGACATCTCAGAACTTTTTGATAGAAACTATTGAGAAGTATGTAATTCCAGTTAGAAACGCGCCTGCTCATTTTATCATTGGAGTCCGAAGTACTCCAGGCTGTCGGATGGGAAAAGGAGAACCTACTTCGTGGCCTCCAAGGTCACCAGACCTGATGAAAGTTGATTTTTTTCCTATGGTGATACATCAAAGATATGGTCTACAAAACACCCCAACCACAGAAGCATACATGCGGTCAAAAGCATTTTATTCAGTTACTTCCTTGATGTTACGAACTGTAAATCTTTAACAGACAAGTTCGATATCTGTCTACAAGAAAATGGTAGTTTTTGACAACTCAGAAAGTAGTTATTATGTTTATTAATTTATGCTACTATGTTTATATTAATTAATTTATGCTATGTTTAATAAGATTTTATTCTAATTGATTTTATTATTGATTAAATACATTTGTTATTCACAAATAAGTAAGATGCTGAGTAGCAATTGTTTCGACTCCTTGTGCCAAGTCGCCTGTGATTTTTCTTATTTCTTTTGTCAATTTTCGGAGAAACCTTAATATCTCAAAAGTAGGTTGAGATTGATACGATAATCAGTATTTGCTGAATGAGCATACTTTATGTTTTCCAATGGCAAAATAATATACAATGTATTGCATTTAATAAATTCGATTAACATATCTGTGAGTGTAGTTCGAAGAGACATTTTGCACGCCCTGTATGATAGAATCCAAGAATAAAGATAGTTTAGGATAAAATAAGGCTAGTATAGCTATGCCGATTCTAGCTCATTTGGTCTATAGCAAATCAATTTCTTTTGAGAGGTCATTGAAGGACACCGGATACATTTCCTACATCCAAGTACATGGTCAAAGTCGCGCTGCTTCAAGGTCACTCAAAGTTCATAGACCTCTGTCTCAAGGTCATGCGGCGTTGCCAGTTCTTTGACCTTTTAAGGTACATGCTCGCGTATTCTTCAAGGTCACGAGCGTTGTTTGTGTGCACAGAGAAACTAGGAGGATACTCTTCAAGGTCACGTATACTATAGGATCCACTTTCTCGTTTTCAAGGTCAAGGTCATTGCGAACACCCATTACCTACGTATTTTTCAAGGACATTCTTGAACGTACGCGTTCCCCGCATCAAGGTCACACGTCCCCTGCATCCGATATAAGGGTTCTGGCTCAATTGGGGGTAAAGATATATAGGAGCATGCTCTATTCTTCAAGGTCACGAGAGTTATACTGTTTGTGTTCACAAAGTCATCACGTTTCCTGAATCGAAGTTAAAGTTTTGTAATTTCAAGGTGACGCGTGATATACTATAGGGATACTCACTCGCCGTGTACGTTCCCCAGGTCAACAGTTTTTCAAGGTCACACGTTCCCTACATCGAAGTATATTCTTTAAAGTCACCAATAAACGCTTGGAATTTGATCAAGGCCATATGTTAATTCCTAGAAGTCACCTGCAAGGGTATCCCAATCCATGGGTGATCCTGGACTTCCCCACGTCAAGGTCAAAGTTTATTCTCATCATTTTCAAGTTCATGGAAGGCTTCCTTTGAAATTTTTCAAGGCAACGCCCTTCTTCAAGGTCATCAAGGAATTCTTAAAATTTAGAATTTGATCAAGGCCATGTGTTAATTCCTAGAAATCAATTTTCAAGGTCAGACAGATTGTTGTCTATGCTAACCATGTCTCAAAATTACCGTTGTCAGTTCATTGACCTTTTCAAAGTTCATTGACCTTTTCACAGCTATTCAGGATTAACATTTATCTGTTTAGGGTCATCATCAAATTTCAAGGTCACGCCCACCAACAAAGTTGTTCAAGTGGTTCAGGTCAAAAATAAGCTCCTGGCTTTGGGCAGGACCCCCACCATTTCATTTCTCTGAGAAATCCAAAAATAGAATTTTCAAGGTCACTAAGCAATTTGGCCGTGTCATGTGTTAATTCCTAGAAATCACCTGCAGGGGTATCAAATAGATTGTCTATGCTAAAAGGCAGATCAAGTGGTTCATCTATTGGCTTCTCAAGGTCAAAAATAGGCTTCTGGGTTTGCGCGAGGCCACCCCACCAATACAAGGTCACACCTCCTAGAAATCAACTTTCAAGGTCAAAGGTAATCCGAACTTATCCGACCTTACCCGATCTTATCCGGATTTTGACCCTGATTGCATCCATATAAGTAGATATAGAACAGTTTCATGTCAGTCGATACATTGCAATCGTGACGAAAATGTTGTGAAAAGCAATTAAAAGTTAATTATTACATAATCAGCAGTATGTGCGTAATATTTTTGCATTACAATATTGTGTGTAAACCTAATCGAATAACATTTTACTGTACAGTGGAATTAATTTCACAAATGAGAACCCAAGTTCCGAAGTTAACCAGGAAAGCCATGAAGTTAATTGAACATAAAGATGAACTAAATCAACACATGCATATATTAATGAAAAATATTAGGTTAGTTAAGTGATATATTAGTAATAAGGTAGTTGATCAGAATGAAAACATTTTCAAGATAGAAAGTAATTTAGCTCTTATGAAGTGTTATCTCGCAAGACTGCAACAACCAAGGAACGCTTTTAAAATACGCGGGGGTACAAAATTTAATGTGACAACCAATCAAATCATGTTTGAAAAGTAGAATACTTACCGGCATTATTTCAAACGTAAACATCAAAGATCCCCTAACATTTTTAAGTCATACAACATTTTTGCTGATAAGATTAATGTAATGCTTAAAGAGTCTACGTTGAAAGTCAACACGGTTTTGATAGCTCACTTTGTACAGCCTCACAGTTTGGAAATTGATTTAAAAACATTTCCAAGTAAAAATCAAATTATTGATGTTGGTACTGATTTGCGGCAATGGTATCAAGCTAATGTCTCTAACAAGCTACAAACCAAATTGGAGGAGTTTGCAAAAAAGGATTGCATAAAATTTTACATTTAAAGGTAAACATTAACAGGTACTCTAAAAGGTGGAATGCATATTAAACTACCTAACTTCATAGCAGTGAAAAGAGCTGTTAATGTGAAAAATAACGATGGTTATTGTTTTTTATGGGTCGTTGTCTCGGCGTTATATCCTACCTTATGAACTTTAAGTGACCTTGAGGCCGCGTGACCTTGACCTTGAAAGCCATATACTTGGATGTAGTACATGTGTACAATGACCTTCAACGACCTTGGCCTCTGAAAAGAAATTAATTTCCTATAGACGAAGCGAGCTAGAATCGGCATAGCTATACTAGGACAGTGGCAGTTTGAAAAGAGTATGGTTTTGGCTAAATTTTCAAAGAAAAGTTCATAACTCGGCAACCCTGCGCATGACAATCTTAAAAATTTATGGTTGAATAAAGAACCTGCAGAGGCTTCCTTTGCCACAAGAAAGTACGGTAAGATACATTAATAACACTTTTCCATAAATACAACGGTTTAGTAACTATTGACCGACTCGCGTTTATTGGACATATTTGACAATAACATTAGACAAACTGTAAATCACACAAAAAATACGACACAGAAAAAAATCTAATTTTAAAACAACACCATCAACATACAACAAACATAAGCCAGAACAGTTCTTACAATTTTCACACAAGAATTATCACGTTGTGCAGAAATTTTGAGAGATTATTGAATATTTTTTTGTGATATAGGATTTAATTCAATACATTGATGAAATTTATTATTTTAAAATTGTTAGTGGAAACGAATTTTTTTCATAAAGAAGTTATGCAGACATTTAAATTGGTTCAATACGGTAGCCTGCTTAGTTTGCATAATATAATCATAGTATTTTTCACATCCTGTGACGTATTGATATAATTATGGTTGGAATTCTTAGCTTATATCAATTAAGTTGTCTGCATAAAGTCGATCATATTGTAGTGACTTTATCGACCTTTATAGTATTTGGCTCAGTGTACTGTAGCAGGTTGAATGTTACCTCATATTTTCGCTGAATTGACAGCTTCTTATTTCTTTTTGCCGTTTAGTAGCCCATGTGAAGAGCTAAGCAGTCATTTAACTAATCTAAGTACTTTAGGAGAAGGGGCAGATGGTTGCATCCCTTTTCAGTTTTAGAATAATTTGAGACGTAAGTAGTTTATGAATTTATGTTATCGGTCCTCCGACGCCACGGAGGCGTTGTGGTTAAGTATTAAACACGCGCTCCGCCAATTTTGTTAGGACCATACAGTTACTGTGTTAACAGTTCGCTTTAATCTGATTATTGATTATGGTTACAACCCTTTGCCGTTTTATCAAGGAACTCCATGTTCAATGAGTGAAGCAACAGATTTCAACCTTGGCCTAGTGTCGCTATGTAGAAGAGTCTTACCAGCGTAGGCGTTGTGAGTGCGCCGTGTGTTAAGATTTCGTTTTAGAAACTTTTCTCGTATTTATGTAAATTTAGAACCGTTCTGAACAAGGCCTATTAGATACTTTACATTATTAGAACATATCGGCAGACCTAAATGATCCAATTTGTTGTCACGTGTTTGGATTTATCCAGAATATCGACATCATTAACGTAATTTGTAAGATAAATAAGGTATCACGTACTAAGATTTGATAGAAGTTACAATGCCTGATTATTATATGTGTTTGGGTGTTCATATAAGATTGTTTAAAAGAATGTGTCCACTCGGGAATTTGTAAATTTGTGTTGTGCGACGTAAAAAAAGTGTCAGCTGATAGTAATAGAATTTAAATTAGGAAAATAATGGAAGTTGCGGAAGTGGTGAAAGAACGCTGAGTAACGTTATTTTGGATTGTCGTTATACCTATTTTGCATATTAATATGTTTGTTCATGATAATGTTTGGTGGAATTTAATATTTTAATCAATGTCGCAGTATAAAAAGCTTCCTGTAGTAATAAAGTTAGTTAAATTTGATTGAATTTTGATAAATCGGAATTTCGCATATACAGTGGACAAAAATGTTATTATTTGTTTGTATATATGTACTTGTGTTGCTTTCGCAAGAAGAAGTAATCGGTATTACCTCTCCTTGATGCAGCTACTATTAGATATATGATACAGTATTATTCTTTTTAGGTGTTAGGTTTTGTTTTTGGCGAAATACTTTTGTTTACGACCCGCTGTCTGGGGAACTTACACACGCACATGCACACACAAGCACACGCGTACGCACACACACGCAAACCCACACGCACACGTACAAGCACACATACACACACACACATAGACACACACACACACACATAGACACACACACACATAGACACACACACACACATAAACACACACACACACACATAGACACACACACACACACACACACACACACACACACGCACACGCACACACACACACACACACAGTATGTGTGTGTGTTCCTAAAATCAGCTATTTATAGGTATATAAAGAAGATAACAAAGGGCATATGTTATGAAAATGCCCTTAGTGCCTATTAGGCACCGTCGTATCTTTAGCATATTAGGCATGTAAGGAATTTTTGATTAGAAAAATAATTACACCATTCAAAATATATTTCTAAGGTTTAAATGCGTAATAAACAATGTTACATTTCACATGTAAAGCAACATTAGATTTCTCAGATGTCGTGTGAGACTTGGTGTGCCATTGTCGACTCTTCGTTTGCTTGTCCTGAGGTAACACCCAATGATCTAACCTATCTAACAAATGCCACTATTTTCATCTCCTTTACTGAGACTATTTGATAACTTTTAGTTTTATAGTAGTAATGCAGTGGCAAATTGTCTTTTGAATAGTAAATGGTCCGTACTGCCGCCATTTGTTTATGTATTTGCCGTCAATTTTGAATAGATAACTATGTCAACGCCTTGAATACAGGCTGATGTTCTCGTCACAACGGTCTACTCCTCCCATATTCCGATTGTACAACTTTGTTATATGTGGATGTTCAACGTTGACAATTTTTCTTTCTCTGCGAGAAAACTTCTTCACATTACTCACACATTGTGCCCTAACTGCATTTGTACACAAAGTAACGATACTACTGGCATCCCATTGCATGTTACAAGCAAGACACTCAGTAGAACATCAGCCCGTAAAGATAAAGTGCGTGTTATAGACATAGCTCAGTGGTATGGACGGGGTTCTTACTCGTCACACCAAAAGGGCACTCGACACAACTCAGTAAAGTCAAGATCAGGAAAATATGTCACTAAGGCGTCGCGTGTTAAATAGATTTATAGCGGGAAAAACGTCATGAACTAGATTTTAAATAATGGCCTAACAGAAAACCATAACGTTCACTCGCCTTTACCAGAAATTCTACTTCAAAAATATCTGCGCAAAGCTCACTTATACTTATAAACATTTTAAGCTTTATTCATTTAAAATTCATTATACTCGTTCGGTAAAGGTTCACATAAAATTACTTGCTCAATTGACAAAAAAAAGGTAAGTGGTCAACACGGTCATTAATTATTCAATTTAAAATGAATAGTTAGGAGTTCCTATAATTTAACAAACGTTACTTAAAATTCATCAAAACAAATCAACAAAGCTTACTTTACATTTCTGAATGTTAAAAGCTACTTTACAGCTGTCGCTAAACTCAAGGAGATGTAATATCAGTTACTTCTTCTTGCGTAAGCATCACCAATACATATATATATATATATATATATATATATATAAATAAGAATATTAAAGAAATATTATTTACTGCAGGTCCGAAATTCCGATTTATCGAAATTCAATTAAATACAATAACTGACTTTATTACTACAACAAAAACAAACAAAAGCTTTCTGAAAATCAAAAACGTTAAATCTGCAATGACTTCGAAATTTCCACTGTGACATTGAATAAAACTTTGAAATTACAGCAAACATTATAAAAACGTATATTAAGACCCAAAGCAAGGAAAACAATATTCCCAGCATCCCTCCGCAATTTCCATGGTTCTGGTCCAAATTCCATCTATCAGCTGACAACCGTTTATTATAAACGTCGCACAAACACAAATTTAACAAAATCTTGATTGGGCACATTCTTTTAAATAACCTTATATAACTTCTTAAATGCACAATAAACTGGCTTTATAACCTCTGCGAAAGAAAAAAATAGCGCATGATACTTTTCTATTACACTTTAAAAATCACGGCAATAGTGTCTATAATATCCACAAAATCAACATTCGTGAGAATAATATCGACTTATTGATCTATAGGTCAATAAATTAAAGACATTTTTAACACAATTTCATAAAATACGTTGTACCCCTCGGCGCCCACATCGCTTATAGAATAAGAAAACGCTTTTATTTTTCTGATCAGCAGGAGGCTAAATTAGAAATCTTCGGATTCACTTAAATTCGGAATTTCTCGATAAAACGGTAAACGGTACACAAATTTGTTAGGGGTGTAACTATATTTCAAAACCGCATAAAAGCGGTGCTAATTAACAGCGATATTGTGCAATCCCAACAAAAAAGCGCGTCTTCGCTTAACCATAACTACACGATGGGGAACGCCGAAAAGGCCCCACAACACAATAATTCGCAACTACATCTTAATTATTCTCCACTTCAACTTTCAAGATTGAATCCTTAACTCCAACTGAACAAAAAAGGGAAGCAATCCTATGCCCCCTCTTCAAAAGTACTTAGACTCGGTAAATAGCAGTTCGTCACTTCATGGGAACTCAAACCATAAAAAAACAAGATACTGTTGTCAATTCAGGAATGCATGCACTATAACACCACCGACTGTAAACTGAGTCAAATAAGTTCTTACACAAGCTGTACAAACCGGGCTGTCACTATTACATACGATTGACTTTATGCAAACAACGCAATTGATATATGCCAAGACTCCAGATGATCATATATAATATGATGTGAAAATAGTCGCCATTAAATTTAGCAAATTAAACAATCTACTTGTTTATACATTTGTACTATAACAATATAAACAAATATTGTTTCTATTAGCAGTCTTAAAATAATAAAATTCATTAATGTACTGGATTAATTTCTATATTAAAAAAAATTAAGTATATTACTCAATTTTCACACAATATGGCATGCACTGTAGCTAGTTGTTCTTCCTGGCACACTCTAGGCTCATACTCTTCTCTATTCCGTTTCTTAATATGTGTAGAAGAAAATGGATTGCCAGAAAGCCTGCTTGTCCTGATAGTTCCGATCCCATTCAGACCTTTGTCTGATAAATGTCTAAGTAACGTACAAGAATTGAAAACATTATCAGAATGTAAGTGAAAACAAGCTTTTGACTATTTTAATTTTTGACAGCGCATGTTAGAACAACACCCACTCGAACTCCAAGTTCTACGTATTCAGTACCCATATGAGTAGTTGCTCCCTGGTAGAGCTCAAACCAGTTGACATACCCAAACCTATCCAGAATTTAGACCAGTACCTGATAGGTTTACACGAGTGTATTGTTTACTACCAGGTCGTCCATAATAGGGGACCACTGTTTTGTCTACACTATGTACTTGTTCTAGAAAGGCAATATTGAGATGTACAGACAATGGCCTAACTTTGGCAAATTTATCATTTGGGTATAAGTTATTATTGTCTGACAAATGAATGTGACTCATTATAAATTTGAAATGGTCTCATCACCATTCATTCATTACGGGTGTCTTTCTCTCGTTTCCAATAGATGCGACGTCTGAGTAATGGAATATAACCACTAAGTATTAACGCTCCTAAGAAAGATCTCATTCTGTACACAATGATACAACTTGTTTTGCACTTGTGTACTGCATATCTAAAAAATACTTGGGATAATTTTTGCTTACCTGTTTGACTCGCCTACAAAAATATTTATTAATTTATCATCAAGGAACTCAAGCAAGTCAATAGCTGGTGTCTGTCCAAAATATGCAATATCCCTAGAACATTTTATTGCTCCAAAAGCCTCAACATCGCCACCAATCCACTTGAAGGATGTAATTTTTTATTGATTATTATTATTTCGTTTAGCACATAATTGTGCCAACGGAATTTCATAAATATTCTGAATACTGAAAGTGCGATGTTGTTCGCTAAAGTTTATTTCGGCTGGAGCTCGCTGTTGCGCAGTTAGCAAATTATTTGGATCAACATAATCTTCATCTCCAGATCCTTGTCGTAACATTACCACAGGCATTCTCAAGTGGTTGAATAACAATATCGGCTTCTGGACATGGAAAGTTGTCATCTTCCAAAATTCGAAGAGATTCAGTCAGTGTTAAGCCCCTGGAATAAAAAAGTAAATACTAAACCACTAAAACAAGTCAGAATTACATCATTATAACTTATGAGGTTAGCACATGTAGTGTAATATGCTATTTGCCTGAGGTCCTATATGATTATATGAGATTATATGAGATGTTCAGTCCAAACACAGAAACTAGCAACTCTATACCAGACCAGATGTGACTCATAAAAATGCACTTCCTTGTATTTAATAAACCCCTTTCTATAACAAACCCAGGCGTAAGCATTGCCGTCAGAATCATTTTATTAGATTAAGTGATAAAGATAAATAACTGAATCGAATCCGTAATTTAAAGTATAAAGGAAAAGCATATGAATAGATAAAATAAACAAATAACCAGCTCTAATTTGTAATCGGAATTCTAAATTAAATCATTTTTCTTTTATCAAATAAATGAAAGCAAGATGCATAGGGAACAACCTAATTTAATTTAAATACGAAGTACGATGCTTTGAATAGATTTTTGTCGGTTTGAATATTAATAATAAACGAAATAATAATAATCAAAACAGTAGAATTTTTGTAATGTGTGAAATGGTTCCTTAAATAAATAAGAAAGGCGCGTAAATAATATCTAGTAAAACAGCTGCCCATAAACTGGGCTTTCTATACAGATCGAAACAGTACTTCACATTGCAACAACTCCTTTCACTGTATAAGGCTCAAATTTGACTTCATTTGGAATAAAATTCCCACCTCTGGGTCAGTGCTCCCCAATACGCCCTTGATATGGTAAACTCAATCCAAAAAAGAGCTATGCGGCTTATAAATGGCCCGTCTCTGACTTCTGACTTACAGCCTCTTGAGCATAGAAGAATAATTTCGGTCCTTTCCTTGTTTTATCGCTATTATCATGGCAAGTGTGCCTCCGAAATGCACTCCTTAATACCTTCGCAGGCTATCTTCGCTAGTACCACTCCAAACTTTGAATTAAGTCAACTTAAGCTAGCCATTCATAAACATTTCTCAGTAGCCGAACAATATCCCTAAACCTTCCCAGTGTTCCTGAGTGCTTTAGCACCTTAGGCAAATCTTAGCCTATTCGGGAATACTATAGGTAATCAAAAAATATGTGAACCTTTATGAGTACTAAAAAATTGTTGTTGTTACTAAGTACATACCCCAAGAGAAACATCAATTATAAAGCAAATTGTTACATTTCTAATCGACACGTTAGTTAACAATCAAGACTACAAATTATCGATCATCAGTTAACACAACACCAACAAAAGGTAAAAATATATCAATTTCATGTTTTGGAAGAATATCATAAAAAGTAGCTTACATATTACAAAAGAGCAAGAAGTATAAAATACCTTTCAAAACTAATATTAATGTTCTTAAATCTTTATTTAACGCCAAAGACGTTTGAAACGGGTATTTATAAATTGAACTGCACACCCTGTAATTCGGTTTAGATCTTACAACTATGAACACATACATCTAAACATTACATTTTTACATTTTTGTGAAAAAAAAACGAATTTTGGACGCATTCGAGATACGAGGATGTGTTGATATCTAGTTAGCCTAGACCAGTTCCGTAGATAATTTTTTTTTTTTTTTTTTTAGATCGTTTATTTGCTTATTAGACTTTTTGCTTAATTATTGCTTATTACTTTTGCTTATGTGTGGGCAGTTTAGGGGTCTTCTCCCTCTTCAGCCCTGGCTTTCCTTGATGTTGGTGTGTTATGTATTGGGAATTGTATAGTTCCAATTTTGTTGTGTGTTATGTGGTACAAAAAAAAAATCTTTTATTATTTTAATTTGCTTGGTTGATATGGACAGTGTAGTGTGGGTCCGTTGATGTGGAGTTGTGGGATGTTCTGAGGTCGGGTGTCGCGTGATGTGGTTGTTGTTGATGTTGATGCCCAGGTTGATCTGTAATAGAAAGAAACAGGTATTAGTGAAACGCATAGTAGCCGTACTGTAGTACTAGGGTTGCTACAGTGCGGTTGTCGGATTAGTATTCCAAAACGTGAGGCGCTATTGGAGAAGCGGTAATGTTAGACAGAACATATGAAATAAAATCGATACTTTATACTTAACCTTGGGCGTCAATCTTCGCGTAGGACCTTTGTATGTTTACCCGAAAAGGGTAACCATCTCCTGACCGTGCGTGAGGATCACTCCCCACAGGTCAGTCGCAGTTTTCGCCTGTGCGAGTGCAGCTGCCACCTTTCGGATAACAGGTAGGGCCTTCTCCATATCGAGACCTCCGAGGAGGCCCAATATGGCGTTGAACCCTACGGCGGGCTGAGTAGGCTTGGTATCGGGAGCGGTAGAAGCCGTTCTCGGTACTTCGGCTTTCTCAACCGCGCCTGCCGTCGCACGGGCGTAGCTGACGCCGGTCCGAGTTGAAAAAGACGCCGCTGTCGGCGGTGTCCTCTTCGGTCTCTGCGGTCCTTCCGTCTTCTTCCGTTGCGGAGGTCGAGGGAACTTCGGGCATCCCCTGTAGCTGGCGGGGTGGTCCCCACCGCAGTTAACACACTTTGCCCGGTCTGTGCGGGGTTTAGTGCATTGACTGGAGTGGTGATCTCGGGCGCACTTCACACAGCGTGCTGCCGCCCTGCAGCACCGCTGTGCGTGACGGAATCCCTGACACCGGTGACACTGCCCGATGCCGGATTTCCGCCGAAGGTACTCTACGGTAACTCGGAGGCGGGCGACGTACTCCACCTCTCGGATCTTCTTCTTGTCCTCTTCGGTTGGTAGGTGTACCAACACCAGGGGGATCGCTCGGCTTCGCTGCTTCATTCTGTAACAATAGATTACTTTAATCCCGTGTAATGTTAGCTCCGAGCTAATGTCAGCTTCGGATAGCTCTACGGGCAAGGCTCCTTGCCTGATAGGTGTGGTACGGCGTACCACACCTATCCATATACCTCATCAGCCTGTCTCGGTCCTCGAGTGAGGCAGGCTGTATCCGATTCCCTCGCTGGTCGCCTTGGCTCTCATGAAGGTGATCCTTTCTCTGTCAGTTCGCGGGAGAAAGCGACCCAGTTCTCCCTCTGACGAAGGATTACCGGGGGTACTTTCTCCCTGGTGTCTTCTGCGGTCTGCGTCTGCTCCATCGCTGTAGGGCTGTCGGTGTACTCCTGTAGCGCCTGGTACGCGTTGTCCGTCGGGGGCGGCGTTGGCGGGCGTGCGGTCGGGGTTTTCTTCGGCCTCTTCTTCTGTGTTACGAAGGCATCGGGGCTGACGGATCCGGGACCGGCATCTTCTTCTTTGCATCCTTGTGAGGCGACGTTGGCGGCTGCGGCGGCGGTGGACGTCGATGGGGCAGCTGGTTGTGCTTCGGCAGGCCAGGCGGCGTCTTCTACTGGTTTTCCTGGCGGCGGTGTCTTCTTGGGCCGTCGTCTCTTCTGTGGGACGGCGGTCGGTGGTGCGTTGTTGCTCCGGACGACGGTCGTTGGTGTGTTGTTGCTCCGGGCGATGGTCGGTGGTGCGTTGTTGCTCCGTGGTTGCTGGAACGGCAAGCTGAACAGCGACGGGATCTGGTAGGTGGCTTCCGGAATCCCCAACGGAGGGAAACCGCAATCTTCATCGGAGAAGGCCGTGTCGACGAACCCCTCAAAACTGCGCGACATCGTGAAAACGACACCGGCAGAAATCGTAGCTTTCTTTTGAAATAATTAGCTTAAGCTATGTAGCGATGCTTCTCGTTCGAGTCCCAGGTCTCGAATGTAGATAAAGAAAATATTGCATTACCATAGCAACGAAGAATAACTTATTAGAAGTGTCAGTGTAAAGTTTTACGTGAAAAAGTCAAACCAGAGTAGTGCAATAAAATTTGAGAAAAAGGATATCGACCGAAATTGTGAACATTGAAAAATTGGAGTAACGAGCCATCATCAATGTTGTTCGTATGCGACCGTGAAAAATTGGATTGTGAGCTTCAAAAAAGGTAAATATCGATGCAGGATATCTAAGGCACTAAATATTTCATATGAATGCTGATTTGAACATGAGAAATATTTTTGCAAAATAGGTTCCCAAATGTCTGAAGCGTGCAAGAGTAGAATCTTCGCGTTCGATATGTGCTCGGTTCTTTTTTTTTATGGTTGTGGACCTGAACACGCTAAATTAGGCCTATCGTGCTAGTAGTATAGCTACCCCACTTCTAACTCACTTTTCGACTACGGGAGGGAACAGTTAGGAGAAGGGTGTTTTGCGATGTGCATCATCCTAACGGTTTTAACCAAAAAAGTCACTAGATTTCTAGGTTGGTAACATTACCTATTTCGAGGTCACCTCAGACCACGTGGTAGGAAAGGTTTGTACTCCTGCCTCTTCAAGGTCACCTCAGGCTACGCGGTTGGAAAGGTACCCCCTGCTAAGTCAAGGCCACAGGTGTGTAACTCTCTTCAAGGTTATGTGGTAAGCCTCTTCGAGGTCCCCCGCTTCAAGCTCATTATAGTCCTGAAGGTCATTACCCCAAAGCAAGTCTATGCATGTTTTAAGGCCTATTCTGAGAAACAAAGGGTTTAAAGTCTATGCTTTCAAGGTCAGAGAACAAAGACGATCTATTGTTTAGTCATTCTAGGAAATCAATAACAAAGACGATGCATTGTTCAAAGTCTATGCTTTCAAGGCCACATGAAAGAACAAAGACTATCTATTGTTCAGTTAGAAATAGATTATTATCTCAATTCTAGGAAATCAAAAGACGATGTTCAAAGTCTATGCTTACAATTTTCAAGGTAAAAGAACAAAAGCGATTCATTCTTCTGGTCGAGTTATAAAAATAGATTGTTATCTCAATTCTAGGAAATCAAAAAGGCGATACATTGTTCAAAGTCTATGTTTACAATTTTCAAGGTGAAAGAACAAAAGCGATTCTTCTGGTCGAGTTATAAAAATAAATTGTTATCTCAATTCTAGGAAATCAATAACAAAGACGACGCTTCAAAGTCTATGCTTACAATTTTCAAGGTAAAAGAACATTCTTCTGGTCGAGTTATAAAAAATAAATTGTTATCTCAATTCTGAGAAATCATGAATAAAGTCTGTGCTTATAATTTTCAAGGTAAATGAATAAAGACGATTCATTGTTCAGTTAGAAATAGATTGTTATCTAAATACATCTCTTTCAAGAACAAAGGCAATCCATTGTCAGCGCTTTAAAGTTTATGCTTAGAAGGTCACACCTCCGCAAAGACGATCCATTCATCTCAATTCTAGGAAATCAAGAGCCCTGAGGTGCATGTTTCAAAGCCACGCCCTCTAAACAGGTGGCCGTTTCCCTAAACAGGTAGCCGTTTCTTAAAAACAGGTAGCCGTTTCCTAAAAACAGGTAGCCGTTTCCTAAAACAGGGGGTCCGTTTCCCAAAACAGGTACCTGTTTCGCAACCGTTTCCCCCCATACGACCACATTTCAATTCTGAGAAATCAAGAAGGGGGCACATTGTTCAAAGTCTATGCTCATAAGGTCACACCTCTGATAAAGGTGATTCATTGTTTTGGCTCTGTCGTAGCTTCTAAAATTCTAGGAAATCAATAACAAAGACGATGCATTGTTCAAAGTCTATGTTTACAATTTTCAAGATGAGAGAACAAAAGCGATTCATTGTTCTGGTCGAGTTATAAGAAATAGATTGTTATTTCAATTCTAGGAAATCAAGAACAAAGGTGGTCTATTGTCAACGCTTCAAAGTTTACGTTTACAAGGTCACATGAGAGAACAATGACGATCTATTGTTTTATGAGTTATAAAATAGATTGTTATCTAAATTCTGTGAAATCAAGAATATAGGCGATCCATTGTAAACGATTTAAAGTTTATGCTTACAAGGTCACACCTCTGATAACAAAGACGATCCATTGTTCAGTTAGAAATAAATTGTTATCTCAATTCCAGGAAATCAAAAAGGGGGCCCATTGTTCAAAGTCTATGCTTACAATTTTCAAGGTAAAAGAACAAAAGTGATTCATTCTTCTAGTCGAGTTATAAAAATAAATTGTAATCTCAATTCTAGGAAATCAAGAACAAAGACGACGCTTCAAAGTCTATGCTTACAATTTTCAAGGTAAAAGAACAAAGACGATTCATTGTTGAGTTGTAGCCGAACTTATCCGACCTTACCCGAACATATCTCTATATAAGTAGATAAAGAACAGTCCCACGTCAGTCGATACATTACAATCGTCACAACAACAAATTACCTAAAGTAAAAAGCAACTATTATTAATCACCAGTGTGTGCATCATATTTTTACAATCCTAACTAAAAGTTTTATTGTAAACCGAAGAGCAATTTGTTAAACGTAAAGAGTACTCACCAATTTGTGCATCATATTTTTACAATCGTGACTAGAACCGTTGTGAAGAGCATTTTGTTACAAGTTCATTGTTACGTGTGTGCTTCATATTGCTAGCTATGAGTATGCCAAGTAGTAGTGAGATGGTTAATTTAACAAAGCGTATTGTTCCCTTATTGCAAACAAAAAAGGAATTTGCCAGGCACATCCGTATAGTTAACACCAATATCAAGCTATTGCAAGATATAATTAAACATAAAATTTATTATAAGACCAATGAAAGCTTGCTTAAGCTTGAAAGCAATTTAGCATTGCTCAAGTGCTATCTGGTTAGATTGAGACGGTTAAAGAACGCTTCGGAGAAGGTTGGTAGTGAAATTGTCAATAAAAAAGGTATGCATAAATTACGTTGGTACCCCCTAGACTCATGTTTCAATGGTAGGCTGCTTACAGGAATTATAATCAATATGTCAAACATTAAGGACCCTTTGATTTTTTTACTAAACACATATAATAGTTTTGCACGTAAGGTGAAATTAATGTTAAGGCAATCTATGCTAAAGGTAAATGTGGTCTTAGGCTGTAAATTCATGCAACCCCAAAATCATAGTATTGAGTTAAAGACTTTTGCCACAAAAAATTGCGTTATTGATATTTCAACCAATGTACGTGTCTGGTACAATGAAAACGTGTATGATAAGTTACGGATAAAATTAGAGGAGTTTTCTGAAAGGATTCCGGTTGGGCAGTACATGAAGTCTTACATTTAAAAGTAAATATTAATAGCTATGTCCCATTCAGAGGTGGTTGTTCAACTTATGTTAAAGTTCCTCGCTTCATAGCAGTAAAGCGTGCTGTTGTTAATGTTAAAAATAACGATGAGTTTTGCTTCCTGTGGGCCGTTGTTTCAGCATTATATCCCGCAGCTAATACAGAAAGGGTTCAAAGTTATCCCCATTTTAGAGATGTTTTGAAGTACGATTCAATTCACTTCCCCATTCAGTTGGATGATATAAAAAAATTTGAGAAACTAAACAACCTCGCAATTAATTTGTACTGTATAAATGATAAAAAAGTTGTACCCCTTGTATTGAGTAATCAGCAAAGCGATAGAGAACCCATAAATCTTTTAATACTTTCGGCCGGGGATGACACTGTACACCATTTCACGTGGATTAAAAATATGTCAGCTTTATTTTCAAAACAGATATCAAAGGATGGTCATAAGAAAGTAATTTGTAACCGGTGTTTGAATCATTTTTGGTCTGATGTAGCTTTAGAAAAGCATTTAACATATTGCAGTCAAATTAATCAATGCTCTACTAGGCTACCTAACGAGGCGGAAATGAATTTACAGTTCAAAATTTCGCATTCAAGAAAAGGTGCCATTTGTCATTTATGCCGATTTAGAAAGTATTTTAGAGAAGTGTGCAAATGGTATCGAAAGTAATACTCTATTTCACTCTAAACACACACCTTTCAGCATTGCTTACTATTTGAAGTGTTCATATGATGATTCTTTATCTGGATTTAGGCTTTATAGAGGAAAGGATTGCATTCAATGGTTTGTTAACGAGCTTCAAAGTATTGCACATTGGGCTACCGAAATAATCAATCAAATAATTCCTATGGCTACTTTAAGTCTCAGTCAGGTTGAGCAATTTGAAAGCGCCACGATTTGTCACATTTGTCGGAAACCATTTACTAACTCTGATATAAAAGTTAGAGACCATAATCATCTTACGGGAGCATTTCGGGGGGCAGCGCACCAGGCGTGTAACCTAAACTATACAGACTCCCACATTCTGCCAGTTGTGTTCCATAATTTATCAGGTTATGATTCTCATTTCATCATTAGAGAATTGGCTAGTGTTCCCGGTTTGATTTCACTGCTACCCATAAACAAAGAAAGATATATCTCTTTCACGAAGGTAATGGAAAGCACCAAAATTAAGTTTAGATTTATTGACTCTTTCAGATTTATGAGTAGTAGTATTGAAAAGTTGTCAGACTATTTGGAGGATAGTAAAAAAATTATTTCCCGCGCTAGTTGCAACAATGAGGAGGAATTTTCTCTAGTAGTTCACAAAGGTGTGTTTCCTTATGAGTATATTGATACGTGGGATAAATTGAACGAGACCACGCTCCCACCCAAAGAAGCATTTTTCAGTCATCTTAATAATGAGGGAATCAGTGATGAGAGTTTTGCGCATGCGGTTAACGTTTGGAACAAATTTAGTATTAAATCGTTAGGGGAATACTCAGATTTGTATCTAAAAACAGACGTTCTACTTTTAGCAGATATTTTCGAGAACTTTCGGCAAACTTGTATAAGTACTTACGAGCTTGATCCTCTGCACTATTATACAGCTCCCGGTTTAGCATTCGATGCTATGCTTAAAATTACACAAGTAAAGTTAGAATTATTTACAGACATTGATATGCTAATGTTTATTGAGAGAGGGATTAGAGGTGGTGTAGCTCAATGTTCAAATCGGTATGCTAAAGCTAACAATAAGTACATGGGGGAAAAATTTGATCCCACCTCCGAAAGTGTGTATTTAATGTACTACGACGTGAATAATTTATATGGAGCCGCCATGTCAGAATTTCTACCATTTGGCGATTTTTCTTTTGTTGATGAAGCTAATTTTGAAAGTTTAGATTTAATAAACCATCCTGATGATTCGGAAATTGGTTATATAGTCGAGTGTGATTTAGACTATCCTATAGAAATTACATGAGAGTCACAGTGATCTACCGCTGGCACCCGAACATATGGTTCCACCCACGCCTGATTCCAAAATGAAAAAATTACTGCTTACCTTGTATCCAAAACGTAATTATGTAATTCATTACAGAAATTTAAAAGTATATTTAAAATATGGATTGAAGTTGGTAAAAGTACACCGTATATTACGTTTTAAACAGTCCCCGTGGTTAAAAAATATATAGATTTAAATACAACCATGCGTCAGCAATTTCAAAATGAATTCGATAAAAATTTCTATAAATTAATGATTAATAGTGTTTTCGGAAGCTGATGGAAAATGTACGTAAGCATAAGGACATACGGCTAGTAACGAAATGGGAGGGTCGCTATGGTGCTCGTGCTTACATATCAAAACCAAATTTTCATAGTTGTACAATATTTGACAATGATATGCTTATCATTGAAATGAATAAGCTTGAAGTATATTTTAATAAACCTATATATGCAGGATTCAGTGTTTTAGACGTTTCAAAACTTTTTATATAATTTTCATTACGGTTACACGCTACCCAAGTTCCATAATAGTGCTAAGCTCTTGTACACGGATACGGATAGCCTCATATACGCCTTTTCGGTTCCCGATATCTATGAATGTATTAAAGAGGACATTGATAAATTCGATACATCTGATTATAGTCCCGACAACATCTTTAGACTCCCATTAGTAAATAAAAAGGTCCCCGGCTTAATGAAAGATGAAAATCATGGCAAAATTATGGTTGAATTTGTAGGACTTCGTGCAAAAATGTATGCTTACGCGGTTGATGAAAAGGTTGTAAAAAAATCAAAGGGTTCTGCCCACGCAAGTGTGAGGCAGATCACTATTAATGATTATAAACAGGTTTTATTTGATGGTGGCGTAATAAGGCGCTATCAACACCTTATAAGATCAAAGAAACATGATGTGTTTACCATTAAACAAAATAAAGTCATACTCAATCCTTATGATGATAAACGCCTAGTAAATTTTGATTTCACTGATACTAGACCCTGAGGGTACAACTTTCAGTAAACAAATCTACAGAAAGTACCTGAAGCGTTCTTTGACCTCTCCTGAAAACTATACATTTATATTGAATATATTGCAAAATATTGTTATTCCCGATGAGTGTTTTAACTGGTGTAAACTCAAAATGTGCAAATGCAGTAATTATTAAGACATTATTTGATAGAAAAATTAGCTTAGACAATACCATTAAAAGTTTTACGAACTTGTGTACCGATAAAGGTTCGTTAACCTCTAATGATGTAAATAGAATATGGCATGAATTTACCTTAAAATGTACATATACAAGTTATTATGGGGTGATTCATTGTGTACAAATGCTAGCGTACAAAATATTGTTTATAAAGACACTTTCTCTAAGTGAATGTATCGAGACAGCAGCATATTATGCTAAGTATTATTGGAACAAAACATTACATATAAGTTTCAACCGTGGGAAAATGAGGAACACCACAAAATTGGATTTTGGAAAACATTGAGAAAGGTGATTCCTGCTTGGGATGGACCAGATTCGGGAATATGGCCGTCCAGTAATTTAAACGATTATAGAAATACTTTAGGTTTATAAGATGATGTAATATTTAAATAAATACAATTATAATTTTTTATGTGGTTTTAATTCATCTAAAAGTTACAATGCCTACAGCTATATTATAACACTAAATCGTCTTTATTGATCCATGATCTTTCATCCAATCCCCACCACTTTACGAATAACTTGTTATTCTTGGAGCGAAGCACTTTTTCCACAAGGTTCACATCCGGATGCTTTGTTTTCTGTAATTCATGTTCATAAAAGCCTCCCAGCACAGGTGATCCTTTCATGTCCTCTAACATGTAGGTGGTTGGGTTAGTAATGCAAACTTTCACAATCTTGAATAGTTCACTTGACCAATTGGGAGTGTATCCTTTAGCGAAAATACTTTTAAATTTACTGATTCGTACTATGTCACCCACACAATAACGATTCCTATCAACTATTTTTATGTGAGTGTAAGCCTCTAGCTTTGTATGATTACCGACATCTTTGGGCTTCATTCCTATAGTTCTATGCTTACGATTGTTATAATCCATCGTTACGGTGTCAATTGTATCAATCCATTTATATTTACCCTGTAGGCTGAATGACTTGTATAGGACAGACTTAACGGTCCTGATCACTCGTTCCGCAATTGCTGTCTTCTTTGTACTATAGGTGGAGTAATGGTTGACCCCATAACGCTGCATTAGTTTAGTGAAATGGTCATTGTAGAATTCTTTTCCTGCATCTGTCTGCAAATTGGAAGGGTTCCGGCCCGTTTTGAAGATTGCCTGCATGGCCTTGGCAACTTCAAGCCCGTTTTGTTTTAATCCTTTGGTCCACAAGTATTTCGAAAAACAGTCAATAACTACTAAAATATACTTGTAGCCCTTATTTTGTTTGGCATATGTGTTAAATTCGGCCAAATCTGCTTGCCAGAGGTCATCATATCCCTTAATTATTGTGCGCCTTCGTTTAAAATTTTTCTTGCGGGTTTGTGCAATTCATTGACGAGTTGTAATTTGGACATGATCCACAATTTCTTTAAGTTGATGTAGTTTTTCCTCCAACACTAGATAAGCGTTAAAGTTCCTTTAACAGCTTTCTGAATTGCTTGCAGACAAAAATCAAGGTATCCTTTACTTATAGCATCACCATCTTCTTCCGGATCCGCCAACTGGGTCAAACGGTTTCCATCCAAATTCAACCTTGTCGATAAATAGTATTGCTTGGTGATGACATCTTGAGGATCTATGGGGTTGGCAACATTGCTGAGTCTCTTATTCTCGATATCGAATTGATTATCATCAATAAGTTGAAACTGAGGGTTAATTTCTTAAATTGATACTGGGCATGTGACCGTCCAAATTTATCAAGAGGCATTTTAGTTATGATATGTCGACATCAATGCAGTCTGATTTATATTGTTCAGAAAACTAGTGTTTGGTCTTTCAATGTATCCATCTTCATACAATTCCTCTACAATTGATATTATATCGTTTACGACACCGGTGTTTCCAGCCAATTTTTCTGCCCACAATACTTCTAGATCACGAATTAGTTCATGTACATCATTCCAATACTTATATTCAATCGGCCTGTTTGTTAATTCCTTAAAAAACATAGCTCCACCTCCCTGAGTTGTGGGTGATGACAGCAAGGGTTTAATTATTTGTGTATACTTTTGCTGCGGCTTCCTCGAATCTGTCCACTTACATCATAATCTCGCCTTGCAACATTTGTAGCTGCTAAAATACGTTTATAATTCTTTCTATCCTTTGAATTTACTAGATTTAAATCGGGTTCATTCATAATAAGCAGATCATATAAACCTGGAGTCCCTTTATACGTGACACCATTAATGATCATATCCTTTCCTTTAATTGTGATGGGGGTATTACCAATTGCCCATTTGTCTGTTTTGGCGTCGTAGTGGACTCCATAAGTGTGATCAATAGCACCTTCAAGATCCCTCATAATACGTTCAACATATATACGAGGTAATTCGTGGTACTGCTCGAGAAATTCTTCAGAGATGGGTTCATTGCAGGAATCATCTGTGATACTAAGAGGTTCTTCTTCCTCGGCAGTAATCTCTCCTACGACAGATGTTTCTAGGAAAGGTGGTGTACGAGGAGGGGGATTTATTTGAAACAGCGGAAGTTGAGCTAGGGGGCTTGTCTTCGTTGCTAATGAGTGTGCTAGCGGGCTAGTAGTAGCATGTTTTCTCGAAATATGAACAAAGGCGAGTTTTTGGGTTTAACGGACTCCTTTGTTTTCTTATCAGGATGCATTTTATTCGCTATTTCAGTTAGGGGTTCTATTAGAGGTTTATAAGTACTTTCAAACGTTCTTTCATTATCAATGCGGGCAGTTTTAAGACTGTTGTATTTCTGCTGTATTATTTTACGAGCCTGAATAATTTTTCGCTTTAATATCATCTCCTTATTATCCATTGTAGCAAAATGGCTGTTAATACCTAAACGGATGTGTAACTACTAAACCACTGAAATCAGGCTAAGGTATTATATATTCATCAAACCTTTTCCTATAGCGACCATTATTGACTTCAGCATCCTTATTTATGACTATGAACCCAAACGGATCTATCCAGCACTTTGAACACATATCCCGAAACAATGTCATGCTTATGGTGGGGCTTACATGATCCTCATACACATGTTTTAGGTTTAATTCATCTTGCTCAAATAATATAATTAGATTCGCATTGTCACGAATTAATTGCTTTGGAATTTTACTGTAAGTTTGGCCCAAATAGAAACAATCAATATCGTTATGTCTACCCATAGAAAAATATGCCCTTATGTTATTTTGCTTTTCACAGGCAATGTCATCAAAGATAAAGATAGAGTTTGCTTTTGAACAATTCGGCTCAATCACATCTTGATTATCACTGAACGTAAAGTAACCTATATCCTTTATCGGAAGTAGGATTTCCTGTAAAAGTTTGTACTTGTTTTGATTTAATGACTTGGAGTATACGTATACATGTTTAAATTTCAAACCGTTTTTCTCAGTAAGCAAACTAATCATTGCGTTTGTTTTGCCGCAGTTGGAGGGGCCACATATAATGCCACGTATACTATTAGGAAGTAAATCGCCATGTTTGAAGTACCAGACTTTTCATCAAAGTCATGATTTTGAATTGGAAGTTTTGTTTCTGCGCAACTACTTTCATCTTTGATGGATGAAATGAAACTAAACGAATAATTACAACATTTTTATTTATATAATACAGATTATAATTTTTCACTTCTCCGGTGAGTGGGTTGTACTGCACAATAGCATCGTGGAGAATAAGACCATGGGCAACGATTCCATTATCGAAAGGTGTTAGAGATTCCATTTCCAATTTGATGTCTACTGTTGAGTTTTTAAGGATTCATTCTGTTTAGAACAGTCCATTACAAATACTGGACATGATTTGAATTCGGTGTAGTTGAATAACGCATCTGTATTATCTTCATCATAGTAGTCACATCGGAAGTTCAAAAATTGCGATAGGCAGGTATGTATTGGTTAGCACTGAAGTTCAAATGCATTGCTTCATAGGGATAATACTCTGAATTCAGATGTACTTTAAGGTTCCTGATGTTAATGTGATCAAAATTTCCGGCTCTTGCAGACTTTGTGTACCTTTTACCTTGTTGGAATGCAACAATTATCCAGCGTGGTTTTTCTAGTTGCGTTGACGTTTTTATTGGCCATATATCAGAGGTTGCTTGTTTTAAAGCAGGTAATTCATATAACTCCCATTGACGAAATGGAACAGTAACAATAGAATTCTTATTTATTCCTTCAAATAAGTCTAGTTTCGCGGCATCACTAAGGGTTAAGTGTGGTACTTTCCATTGAATTTTATTTAGGGTTATTTCCGCATCACCTTCACCATAGTAGCAGTTTGTATCGCTTCTAGATCGAATTAAAATCAACTCTTGACGCATATTCACGATCACTTGACGATAATCCTCCATTATTCCAAATATGTGGTTCAATGGTATGCATACTGTAAAGGATTTTTCGCCATTTCCCTCATTGAATTCTACTTGTAATGGTTCCTCATTCTTTGGTGACCACCCCAAATGGCTTAATGCTTTGCTCTTGCTTGTCGTATAAGAAATATATCCTTTAAGTGTAGATGTTATGCCGGGATTTCGGCAAACGTCCACTCTTTGACCGCCTAACTCATAACGAATCTCTTCGAAAAGGAAGTTGGGGAAATTATTGGTTAAGTTGCATGATTTTCCTTCATCTTCTTTCTTCAGCTTACCTTCTATGTACAGAAAACTATCATAAGTAGCTGTAATTAGATCCTGACTTTGAATTAAAATGCGTATTTCTTCGGAAGGTCCATACTTAGAAGAGCCATACGGAAGATAGGTGTGAATATCTGATTTAATTATAGCATCATCAAAATGTACGTTTTGAAAGATGTTTAATGATTCGGTCATTGTGTAGATGCAATGAGGGTTGATGAGTAATTAAAGATTTACTAAAGGGATGATGTCTTTTATATAAATTTCTTCTCAAAACTTTTAAATTAATTGTTATTAATTATCCCTTTTACAGTTTGTTTACTTTATATTTTTCAAGAATGCACTATAAAAGCTTTCATTGTTATGCAAAGAAAATCCTTGTTCACATTAAATATTGCATTTTTTAAATTACATACTTTTGAATGCAAACCTATTGTTATTTATAGCGAAACCTTTTTCATTTTCATTAATTATTATATTACTAATTATGCGATGTAGTTTTGGCAAGTTTTAAAGTTATTAAAAATAATTTTTAAGAATGCAGATGTGTGTGTGTGTGTGTGTTTTATACAAAGAAAGTCTTTATTAGCTTGAATTTTTTTTATACATTCCTACAAATTTTTAAGAATGCAAATGCTATTATTAACAAAGAAAACCCATTGTTCAATAAAACATTGCATATTTTAGATGAATACATTCAGAGTGATACAATAATTTCAGGTTGCGATGTGTGTGTGTGTGTGTGTGTGTGTATGTGTGTGTGTGAGCGAGACATATCATTGTGTAAAAGAGATAGACATTAAAGTAAACTTCATTCAAGGTCTCTTACACATAACAAATTTAATATTTCTTAGAGATACATTAATTCTATTAAAATGTACGCTTTGAAACACGTTTAATGGTTTGCTCACTCAGAACTTTCAATCCAATTGATGTTAAAAAGTATTTCTCTGCAGATGTTAACTGCAATGAGGGTTGATTGGGTCTTTTGTATGGAATTGTCCTGTGATTAATTCGCAGACCCATGTTCTTTTAGTTCTAAGCGTACCGTGAATGGTTCACTTTCACCAAAGTCTATTAACTCACCCTTTTGATTTGTCAATTTGATTGTTATATTACTGATTATGTCTGTGTTTATTTCTAAATATTGTGTGTTGGTTGGAACTTTATCCAAACGGTAGCCCGAGGGTACGGAAACGTCAATTTCGTATATTACCTTTGCAGGTTTACCGTTTCGATAAGATCCCTTTATAATGTTGCACTCCACATGCAGATTAGTGTGTTTAATTATTTAGATGTCTAACGCAGATGTGTGGAGAACGTTCGCTTTAGTATTCTAGGCTCAAACCCGAGCATGCGGCCAATGCTACTCTCTTTAGTAAAATCGATCTCAAATGAACTGTTTATCTCACACTTAAGCGTATTGTTGTTTGCCCTAATGAAAATTTTTCTGTGGGTATCTTTGATTTCAAGTAAGCACTAATTTCATCTAACTCATAGGCACCGTGTGGAATATTAATCACTCGCAAATGAGATGAATTTGTTCTAAAATAAAATCTATCGTTGCCCGTATAAATGTTTCTAATGCTGTTGCAACCGTAAAATCCCACCAATCCAACAACGTATTTCTTCTCCAAATCTAGCTCTATCGGTGGGTAGAAGTTGCAGCTAGCTATGTTACCAACACCTTCTAAACTGAATGTTATTGACATAACTGAGAAAATTTAAGGTTATGTTGATTATTTATATAGAAATTGTAGGCATAGGTGCCCGCAAATAATGCTATTAAATTCCTGATCTTGATTGTAATTATAATAAATTTTACATCCCCGAAAGTAGTTAATCGCTTCAACTGGTGGTCGAAGATTACCGAAACTATCGTAATACCATACCTTTTCACCACGCTTTTGTAGCAAACCCAATGTGTACCCGGTCCACTCTGACTATCTAAGTTGATGATTCCAGATTCATTTTTCTGTGGTAATTTAGGCAGGCTATCTCTCATAAAAATACCCCTAAAGTATGGTACACCTTTTGTGTATTTCTTAAATCAATATCTGTTAAAGCTCTTTCGGGTAATCTACTCAGTTTTTGGAAACGGTTTTAAGTATAATGCACCTCCAGATTTGTATGGTTTTAGATAGAATGCGCCACCAGCGATCGATTCCATCATACGATTATGGCGCGATGTCTCCTCTTGCAATTTTTGGCATTTTTGCATCATTGACTGCTTTGGCAATTCCCGATGCACCGCCAGCTAAAGCACCGATTGCTGATAATCCTGCGAATAACGGAATAAGAAATGGCAAAACACCTCCTTGTTTAGGTAAGGGAATTACTCTAGGAAGTTTAATGTTTTCTTTCCCCCAACCTTTTTACTACACGTTTTGCCGTTGACAGTGCTGACTTTATTGTGTCGGTGAAATCTCCGTTAGCCTTCATTTCTTTAGCTATTGTTTTCCGTACATGCAATAAACTTTCACCATTCTTCTTCTTCTTGGACCGACACCCCATCCCAAATTTTCTCTTTGCCTTCATGGTGGTACCGACTGCTAAAGCTGCAGCTCGTTCACCTAATGTTGCGTCTGCTGATTTAAAGCGTTCCCAAGCTTTTTCTTCTAAAATTTTATCTGCTCTATGTCGACTTTCTAAATCTTGGTAGTCTCTGTAACTGATATCATGCAGTTTGCACTGCGCATCTAATTGATTAATACCGGGGTCACCGCGTGCTAGTCGTTTCTCTAATTTTGTACCGGGACCACAATACTGGTAACCGGGTAAATGCAATTCCACCGGAAGTTTATTAATTAGTGTATTAACTAAACCACCTGCACTCTTCCGCTTCTTACCTATCATTGTTCACCTTGAGAGATAGGGTAGGGTATTTATACCTAAAATCGGGTAAAAACTTTATTTTTAGTAAATGCTATACATTAGATAAGCAGGGCGATAGTACAATATTTCCATTAAACATACAGTGTTATGTGAATTAATATTATACTTGGCATTTATAACATCATCAATGTCTTTATAAATGTCATCATCACCGAATTCCTTCTCACGAAAACGACGGTAGTCAACCACTTGTCGTATGAATTTCTCATAGAAACACACCAGATTGTAAGATTCAAGAAATTCCAATCTATAGCTTATTATATCCTTCAACTCGAATAGTTCTTCTATGTTATGAGCATTGAATGTACATGAACAACAGTTGTAGTTTTCTATCATAACAGTTTTCAAAATTCTCTCATATCCTTTAAGCCATTCCCAATTGTAATAAATACCCAGATTACTAGATAGAGATTCGTAATCTTGCTCATGTATTATATCCTCCTCGTTTACATGTGACCAATCAATTTGGCTTTCAATTTCTTGGGATCGAAGAAATTGTATTTCTACATATGAATACCATCTTAAAAGTTCATTCCATTCCTTCACGTCTAATACCACGCTGTTGCCACATCTCATACGCACTACTGGTGCAAGGTTAAGGTGTGTACTGTATCCAATTTCAATATGCGTATCATTCGATAGTTTATAGGAAGCACAATCGATTAAGTATTCATTAGCTGCCTGTTTATACACCTCAGTCCTATGTTGAAATGATGATGACCAGTCGGAATAACCTTCATCTTGTTTGTCTTCATTTTTGCTACTACTACTACCATCACTATTTTGACAGCATGAACAACAAAATGTTAAATTATTATTCATATTGTTATTACATGAGGTATCCAGGAGCGATTTTATTGCTTTTTTCATGACTTTACTTGTCCGCAACTGCACTACGACTAAACACTACGAAATGAGCATGTTTACATATGGTTGGAGTAATGTTACATGATCCAGCAAAAGTATGTTAAGTCCCATGTATATTTACTTAAATCGATTTTTTATCCGTATATTGCGGTAGTTTTATAAAAAATATTTTACTTGTTAGATGACCTAATCAGCCTGAACAATGCATCGTCTTTGTTCTCGGAATTTCATACGCTACGACTCAACAATGAATCGTCTTTGTTCTCTCATGTGACCTTGAAAATTGTAAGCATAGACTTTGAATAATGCATCGTCTTTATTCTTGATTTCCTAGAATTGAGATAACAATCTATTTCTAATGGAATAATGAATCGTCTTTGTTCTTGATTTCCTAGAATAGAAGTGTATTTAACAATCTATTTTCAACCTGAACAATGGAATGTCTTTGTTCTCTCACCTTGAAAATTGTAAGCATAGACTTTGAACAATGGACCCCCTTTATTCTTCATTTCCTAGAATTGAGATAACAATTTATTTTTAAAATAACAGAACAATGGATCGTCTTTGTTCATTTCTCAGAGGTGTGACCTTGTAATCGTTGACAATGAATCACCTTTGTTCTTGAAAACTGATTTCTCAGAATCGAAGTGTAGATAACAATCTATTTTTATAAATCAACCAGAACAATGAATCGTCTTTGTTCATTTCTCATATAACCTTTGAAAATTATAAGCATAGACTTTGAACCGTTGACTAGAACAATGAGCCCTCTTTGTTCTTGATTTTTCTCAGAATTTTAGAAGCTATGACTCATCCATAACAATAGATCGTCTGTGTTCTTTCATGTGACCTTGAAAGCATAGACTTTGAATAATGGACCTCCCTTCTTGATTTCCTGGAATTGAGATGTTGAATCTCGACCTGAACAATAGATCGCCTTTTTCGGGGGAAACGGTTGCGAAACGGCTACCTGTTTTTAGGAAACGGACCCCCTGTTTTAGGAAACGGCTACCTGTTTTTAGCAAACGGCTACCTGTTTAGGGGAACGGCCACCTGTTTAGAGGGCGTGGCTTTGAAACATGCACCTCAGGGCTCTTGATTTCCTAGAATTGAGATGAATGGATCGTCTTTGTTATCAGAGGTGTGACCTTCTAAGCATAAACTTTAAATCGTTGACAATGCCTTTGTTCTTGAAAGAGATGTATTTAGATAATAATCTATTTCTAAGTGAACAATGAATCGTCTTTGTTCATTTACCTTGAAAATTATAAGCATAGACTTTTGTACAATACATTATTCATGATTTCTCAGAATTGAGATAATAATTTATTTCTATAACTCGACCAGAAGAATGAATCGTCTTTATTCATTTCTCATGTGACCTTGAAAACATAGACTTTGAATAATGGGCCCCCCTTTGTTATTGACTTCCTAGAATTGAGATAACAATTTATTTTTATAACTCGACCGGAAGAATGAATCGCTTTTGTTCTTTTACCTTGAAAATTGTAAACATAGACTTTGAACAATGTATCGCCTTTTTGATTTCCTAGAATTGAGATAACAATCTATTTCTAACTGAGCAATAGATAGTCTTTGTTCTTTCATGTGGCCTTGAAAGCATAGACTTTGAACAATGCATCGTCTTTGTTATTGATTTCCTAGAATGACTAAACAATAGATCGTCTTTGTTCTCTGACCTTGAAAGCATAGACTTTAAACCCTTTGTTTCTCAGAATAGGGCGTGGCCTTGAAACATGCATAGACTTGCTTGAGGGTAATGACCTTCAGGACTATAATGAGCTTGAAGCGGGGGACCTCGAAGAGGCTTACCACATAACCTTGGAGAGAGTTACACACCTGTGGCCTTGACTTAGCAGGGGGTACCTTTCCTACCGCGTAGCCTGAGGTGACCTTGAAGAGGCAGGAGTACAAACCTTTCCTACCACGTGGTCTGAGGTGACCTCGAAATAGGTAATGTTACCAACCTAGAAATCTAGTGACTTTTTTGGTTAAAACCGTTAGGATGATGCACATCGCAAAACACCCTTCTCCTAACTGTTCCCTCCCGTAGTCGAAAAGTGAGTTAGAAGTGGGGTAGCTATACTACTCGTGCTAAAGCACTCAAGAACACTTAGGAGGATGGATAGAAGGATAATGAATCGCCAATAGATGCCTATGAACAACTACCTTAAATTTTCTCATATCATAAGTGAGAGGAAACAGAAACTAGGGAGATCATTCCAAAGTATAGAAGCCGTGTAGAAAAATGTGGATTGTTCTCGTTTGGTACGACAAGTGGAGATTTGTACTGCATACTGATGTTGTAAATGAGCGAACCGAGTGTTTCTCGCAAAGATAGCCCGAGATGGTATCAAAGAATATAATTCGGCAGCACAATAGCCGTTGTAATAACGATAATACAAATAAAGAACTGAAACCATCCTTCTATGCTCAAGGGACTGTATGTGAGAAGTTAAGGACGGGTCATTTATAAGCCTAATCGCTCTCTTTTGAATACGATGAACGATATCGAGAGCGTATTGGGGAGCACTAACCCAGAGGTGAAAATTGTATTCCAGATGAGGCCGAATTTGGGCCTTGTACAGCAGAAGGAGTTGCCGAGAGGTAAAGTACTGCTTAGATATGTACAAAAAGCCTATTTTACGAGCAGCTGTTTTGGTAGCTGACAGAAGATGGTCAACCCATGAAAGATTTGAAGATACAGTCATACCTAATAGAGTAATAGAGTCTGAAAACTTAAGAACTGAGCCATTCATGCTTACAACAGGAAATGATCAATCTTTTTTGGCGGACATAAGGCAACACTGAGTTTTGTTAGCTAATTTAACTAGATTATTGCTTCCCCATTCGAGGATACGTTGAATGTCTTTGTTGATTGAATTTGCCATTTCAGCTTTAATTTCTTGATTTGACATAGAAGGTGGATTATCACTATGAGTAGACTGAGATGAACTACAGTGAAGAGTGCTATCGTCAGCAAAGCAATGGATGGTGTTAGTTGTTGAAGAAATAAGGTCATTTATGTGCAGTAGAAAAAGTGTAGGCGCTATAACGGATCCCTGTGGTGCGCCCGCATTAATGCTAACTTCTCTTGAATTCTTTTGTATTCGTCTTTTATCAAGGAAACTAGAAACCCAGTTGATGAGCGTATCATTTAATCCAAACGAGGTGAGTTTGGCAAGTAAACGCTTATGCCAAACTTGGTCAAATGCCTTTGAGATATCTAAAGCGACTACAACTGTTTCACCGGACTGCTCTACTGTATTGTTCCAAACTTGGGTCACATATGAAAGAAGATCGCCTGTTGAACGACTTTGCCTAAACCCATATTGGTGGTCACTAAGGAGTTTGTTAGTTTCAAGGAACGTGAGCAGTTGCTGATTGATTGCTTTTTCCATGATTTTAGACAAAATGGAAGTGATGGCAATTGGTCGGTAATTTGAGGGATCGGTCTTATCGCCTTTTTGGGAATAGGTTGAACATTTGCTAACTTCCATGATGAAGGAATTCCCCAGAAGACATAGAGATCGTATAGAGCTTAGATAGGACTGGTACTAGTTCGGGGGAACATTTCTTTAAGACAATAGCTGGGATACCGTCTGGGCCAGTCGCCTTACTGAGATCAAGCCTACTGATGATCGATTCCAAGAGCTTGTACCGAAAATGAATTGGTTTCATAGCGTATGAAGAAGAGTTGACTAGGGGCACATCTTTTCCAGAATCATTAAGACACGAGTTTGATGCAAACCAATCCACAAAAACGTTGGCTTCGTCTACAGAATCAGCAACTACCGATCCGTCAATAGACGTCAAGGGGGGAAATGATGTTCCAAAGTTTTTACTAATGGCTTTAGCTAAAAACCAAAATTTAAGACTGCCTAAAGGAGTTCATTGCATTTTCGTTGTTCGAACAACTTTTTAGTTTTAGTGATGACACTTTTGCAGATATTTCTAGCACCAACGTATTCTACATGACTGTCGACCGATTTATTAATTTCCATTTAATGTAACATTTATTTTTTAAAGATATTGCATCAGCACAAGCCTTATTGCACCAGGGTTGGGAACGTGAATGACCTATACGGTACTGTTTTTTGGGAATGTATAATCCCAAGAGGGTGACTTCAGATACTGAAAGAGCGATGTCCGAAAAAGAGGACGACTTAAAACAATATTCACGGCATGGAAAGGTTGCAAAGAAATCCCGTAAATCACTCCATCGGGCTGACTTAAAACACCACAAGGGTGTATCGGTTTTGCGAACAACAGTGGAATTAGGTACGGTAGAAATGATTTTTATTAGACAATGGTCGGAAAGGCCTAAAGGCGAAAGAACGGAAGTTTTATAAACAAGAGGGTTTGATGTAAGAAAGAGATCTAGAAGATGCGGAGTATGGTTAGGGTTATCAGGGATTCTTGTGGGTTCAGAAATCATTTGTGTGTGATCACATGAAATAGCAAATGTTTCTGCACTATGACCAGCGGGATTTGTAGTAGATGAAAACTGAAGCCAATTAGAGTTATGAACACTAAAATCGCCTACAAATGAGATATCGCAAGATGGAAACTTAGACAGGAGATAGTCTACTCTCATACTAAGGTAATCGAATAAGTCTTGAAAGTTGCTGTCATTAGGAGACCTATAAATGCAACAGTAGAATTTCACAAAATTAGGACCAGAATGTTTAAACCAAATCACGTCAAAATTTTTATTTTCTGGAAGAAACCCTCTTGCAAGCAATTCTGTCCTTGATGTAGGCACATACGCCTCCTTTATATCGAAAGTTAGAGTGAAGATGGTATTGAGGAAATTGCAAGTCGGGTGACTCGGAGCTTTCAGAGGAGACTTGTGTTTCAGATAGAAACAAAATATCAGGTTGTAATTGTTTAAGATGTATGTGAATAGCATTAAGATTAGACCTGATACCGCGGATGTTGCAGTAGTGAGTCAGAAAGTTGATACTTTCGATGACCGAGGTCGCTTGGGCCCTGCCCTCTCGGACATCCGAATGGGACAGGATTTTACGTCCGGAATTTATAACCCTACAAACCACAGCCATCTTATTTTTTAATTTGGGACAGTGAGGGCGAGAAGGAAGAAAGGATGAGAATAGATTAAGGATGATGGAAGAGGTAACCGGCAGCCCTTACCGAGCTCAGAAAATCGGAGACCCAATATTAAGGAACCCACGGTAAGGGTGGTGGTACCTCCCCGACTGGCATTGGAATATACATGCCTACCACCTGTAGGTTTGAAAAAGATGTCGTGTTGTTACTATAGATGAAACCTGGGTACATTTCTACGACCGAAAAACAAAGCAGCAATCGATGGAATTGAGACACTCTAGTTTTCCAAGCCCTAAGAAATTTCGTGTTCAAAAATCTACTCGAAAAGTTATTGTGTCCGTTTTTTGGGATTGCCAAGGAGTAATCATGATTGATTTGCTGAATAAGGGTAGAACAATAACTGGCAATCATTATTCGACGTTACTGACCACTCTACGAGAAAAAATTATGGAAAGAAGACGCTGAAAGTTGTCCAAAGGTGTTTTCTCTTTACAGGATAATGCCCCTGCACACAAATCGCATGTTGCCATGCAAACGATTATCTGTCATGTCTTTCCTAAACTGAAAACATTTCTAAAAGGTCGCACATTTTCTTCCATAGAAGATGTGATAGAAGGCCTGGTGTGCAGAGCAAGATAAATTTTTTTGAAAGGTCTATAGGCGTTGCAGGTTCATTGTAATAGATGCATCTAATTAAGAGGAGAGTATGTTGGATAATAAAATTTGTTTACTTCTATAGTAAGCTGAAAATTTTTCAATACATCCTCGTATATAAACATAAAGAGAAAGCGCCTTTAATCAACGAACAGGTTGAGATTATAGACCTTTAAGAGAAATTTTAAATATAGGAGTATAACTTGATAACCTTGATTTGTTACTATAACTACTTGTTATTATTTTACTTATATATTATGTAATTATATAAATTTAAAATTACTTAGACTTTTTAATAATTGTACTGACGAGTTTTATGGGCGATGAGCCATAAAACAATTGAAATTCGAGTCAATGGTTTATTAAAATGGATATGGGCGCACAACTGCAGAAAATTAATTTTAAATGCATAAAAGCGTGCAAATTTGATAACATCGCAAGAATACACTAATTACATTTTCTAAAGCAAAAAGTATGCGCGACAAATTTGGAAAAAATGTTCAGTGGTATGTTCTTGTTTTTAGACAACTCGCATTCTGTAATTTACAGATTTAATGTTAAAAGCGCACAAAACATGCCTTTTAGGTAAGTATGTATAATGCAATTTTAATGTTTAGCAAAATATAATGAAAATAGTGACACTAGCGAAACCATAATTTTCGTTATTTAGACGGGTGGAGGGTAGTATGTATAAGTACAATACAAAGGGAAGTCATTACTGTAATTAATTTTCAAGTATGGTATACAATCTACCGTTTCGTACGTTTTAAAATAAAGGAAACGTTTCAACGAACGTGTTGAAGGGTGTCCAATATTATTGTAAAGAACATGCACAGCCTTTGTATGTTGATATCGCTTAAGAAAGCACTCAACGGCACGTCTTTTTCCTGCTAAAAGAAAGTAATGAAATTTGAAACTTAACAATTTCTAACCATTTTGTTTATTCAAAAAATATTTTTTTTTGTAACTTTCATATTTTAAACAAACAAGTGAGGACGTTTAAGGTAATAAATTGAAACGTAGATATAACAATCTACTTTTGTGTCAAGGGGTGTAGATAGATAGGCTTTGATCACATTAAACCCGTTATGTGCTCATATTGTGCACCCCCCAACCCTAATAAGAGTAACAATGTATGGGTCAGTGCACTTTGCAATGGTTTTCAAATAATCAGGATACATGTTTTATGATTTTATCAATAGAAACGCTAGTGTGAGTGTCACATTTATAAGCTTTAATGTAGATTGCATCAATAAATTCTGTTGAAATAGCTTTATGGCTAACCCTTATCGAAAATTAAATTACGTTTACCTCATTCTCGCTATTCATACACTTTTTCATGAGTTTGTGACATTTATTATTTTATTTATAAATAGTATTGCTGCCGTCTGTTTAATAACACTTCGTTTTCGAATAATTGTGAAATTTATGCACAAAAATTTAAATTGACTATGAAAACAATTTTAGAAATGAATATAAGGTGGTTTAAAACGTTTTTGTATAGCAAATCGGCATTCACGCAAATTCAAATTATTTGAGTCTGAATTAATACAGGGTGTTTCAGCGAGATTTAATCATTAGAAGTATCTGGAGAACCAGGGATTATAAAAATTTGAAAAAATTATATAAACCTTTACCGATCTGATCTATCTTTGGAAAATATTTTCAACTGTGTGGTACTTCCGGTTATGCCTTAAGTAGCTACCAACTTCGTTATTTTAAATGGAACGCCCCAGTTACTATTTTCTGATTCCTCGTGTAATTTTAAAGCCACTGTATATAAAGTGTCTAAAATTTACCGTTTCCCACGGAAATCGGCGTGCCGACCTCACCGTTACGAATTTCGGAATCTGCAGACTTTTAGGGTTCCAAGAGGCCGTCCTAATAGTCTACGTTGTGATTTAACTAACAAAATACACCCACATTCCACACCAAAATAAAAAACACCGAACCCTTTTCAATAGCTAAGCTATATATATATATATATATATATATATATATATATATATATATATATATATATATATATATATATATATATATATATATATATATATAAAGTAGAAGTAGAAGTATCTGGAGAACCAGAGATTATAAAAATTTGAAAAAATTATATAAACCTTGACCGATCTGATCTATCTTTGGAAAATATTTTCAACTGTGTGGTACTTCCGGTTATGCCTTAAGTAGCTACCAACTTCGCTATTTTAAATGGAACGCCCCAGTTACTATTTTCTGATTCCTCGTGTAATTTCAAAGCCACTGTATATAAAATGTCTAAAATTTACCGTTTCCGAGTTATTTCGAGAAATTTCCCTCGGAAATCGGCGTGCCTCACCGTTACGAATTTCGGAATCTGCAGACTTTTAGGGTTCCAAGAGGCCGTCCTAATAGTCTACGTTGTGATTTAACTAATAAAATACACCCACGTTCCACACAAAATAAAAACACCGAACGCTTTTCAATAGCTGTATATATATATATATATATATATATATATATATATATATATATATATATATATTAATATATATATATGTATATATATAGACATATTTAAGGTCATTGTGGAGCCCGTACGACATATTAACGGTACGCTCTCAAGCCCGAAAGAACGTTACGGAGTCCGGCTTCCTAAGGTACCCATGTGTATATTATCAAAGTATGATTGTATATATGACAAAACGCATATATACGAATTTTAGGGTGGGTTCCATAATATACGTTTTATATATACAGATTGGTTTTTGTCATCACGCTTTTAGAGGTCGCTTTTATATACAGCTTGTCTGAATATACTAACGTGACCTTGCGTAGCCCAAGTAGTGGTAGCTATTATCGGGCTCTTTAAGGGATACTTCGTATATACCAAAGAGTCCGAATGTGAAACATCGATTTATTTGCAAATTATTACGTTAAGAAACACCCACAGGCTGCAGTAAACAAAAATAAATATACGATTTGTTTTAAGAAAGAAATGTCCAAAAATTAAACTATTGAAATGTAACTTGTAAGTTTAAACTATTCTTTTGTAATTGTGACATGCAATAAAATTTAGATAACAATCAGTTTCAAACCAGTTAGTGTACAAATAATATAAGAATATTGAAAATTCCACATAATCTATTTAAAGATATGTGTTTACCTGTGTAAGGCGATTAAACAAAAGACCTTTATCTAATACTTAAATTATTTCGATTGTATAGGATTGGAAGAATATTTAATTATTTACAGAACTAATATACAAAATAGGAAACTAGTATCAGATTTCTAGGATTATTTTGTTTCAATTTGAAGTGCAGAAAAACAAACAATATTAAATATTAAACTAATTCTTACATTTTATCTTCACTTAGATGTGTTCCACGTAAATGCTACATTTTATATTGCAGTTGTCAAGATTTCAATTGTAATGTTAAAATTCAGCGTTCCTTCTTAAAATTAAATTTTGTATCAATTACTAATATTGTACGTACCCAATAATCTTTGACTTTTAGGTTAAAATAACGTGTGATTTATGTTCAATTAGCTTTAACAATCAAGACAACACATAAATGGTTACTATTGGTTTAATTTTTATAAAATATCTCTTATTCATAACATGCAAAACTATCTCCTACAGAATACGATTTTGTTGTTGAAGGTTACAAATTTAAAATTACACACATCAAAATGGTCTAAGGGACAAAGCTGAAAAGTATGTTTACAAACGTTAATCAAAATGTTTTGTGATTATAGCACAAATATCTTTATTCTGACAATTTCTAGATCTAGTTGGCGATGTTTCTTTGCTTTTGTTAAACAGTTGTGTTCAGTTAATGACATTTGTATGGAAACAGTGTTTGTGTTATTTTAGATTACTCAGTTTATGCGTATTGAATTAAGAAACACATTGGGTTTTATAGTGTCTTAGAATCAATAGAAATGGAAAGAGTGCATCTTAGTCGTGATGTTCAATTAAGAGCTGTGGTCATGATACAGGGAGGTAAAAGTAAAGATAGCTGAATACGAACTAGGCCAATGTAAATTTTTCAGGAAAATTAACGATTAGTGGCAGAGATATAACAGTTTGAAGAGAGTATGTTTTTGAATAAATTTTAAAAAATTCATAACTCGGTAGTCTTACAAATTTGTAGTTTAATATAGGACCTACAGAGGGTTCATTTTCCATATAAAGAACTAGGGTACTTCGTATAACAAAAATATAATTTTGGAATTACTTTATTAGTGAACCCTGTACTCTTCACAATTATTTTGAGTTGTATAAACGTGACATAAGTTTTATCTGTTACGGGCGAAAACGGCAGTAGATTGGTAGTAACAGCTAAGGAAGGGCCTTTATTTCAATAGAATAAAGGGTTGGGCGTATTATTAATTTTGATATTAGGATCCTCGTAAGACGTAACGCAGTAAGGGTAAGTCATAAAGTATATGGGCGCCAGAATGTTTATAAACGTCAATAAAGGGATCGTAATACCTGAATGTGAATAGTTCACAGCTAAGTTTCAAACAAACAAAAAGACTTGCTTACTTTTGTCGCAATAATTATCATTTCACAGGAGTTCATGAACGGTCTGGTCTTATTATAGTTGCCAAAGTCGGCAATCATTTATAAGAAAGAGTTCAACAGATTTATTGAGTAGATGAGCAAGAGTAATACGGAAACTGTTACATAGAAGGTTTTTTGCGTATTTCCTTCAGGTTACATCATTTATTAAAGGTAACCATTCTGTGTATTTATTTTATTAGTCGAAAAACTACAAATCGTCTTCATGATGGTGCATGTACTCCAAATTAGAATGTATCTTACGTCTCAAAAGGATGTGGATGTATTGAAAAACTGTTGTGTTGGTTACTACATACCAGAGAAGTCATTAGTGTTTTCAAAAGAGCACTTACTTAATTTTGTTCTTGAAGCACCTATCGACAAATACATACTTATGAAGGCAAATTTTACATTTACATTTTAGGTAGTTGCAATATTTGGTGTGTTTGGCTGTTGCAAACGCATAGAATTGTACAATCTGTGTGTTGAGGATATTAAACAAGAAGGTTCTGTCTTTTTGGTTTATATTATAGATACCAAAACACATAGACCCAGGGTTTTACCATATTAAACGATGACAGTGGAGTAAATTATATTGACCTCATTAAGAAGCACATGAGTTTAAGACCTAAGCATGTGAAGATTGAAATTTTTTTCTAAAATGGGTGTAAATGTGCCTGTAATCCTATTGGCATTAACACATTTGGTCATATTCCTTGACAGATTGCCAAGTATTTAAATATTCCCAATGCCGATCAATACACAGGACATTCATTTCGTAGAACTTCTGTCACAATTTTGGCAGACAGTGGATCTGACAGAACTTTAAAACGGCATGGGGATTGGAAAAACGATGCTGTTGCTGAAGGAACGTGGCAGACTCCATAGAAAACAAACAGAAAATTACCAAAACCTTAGGATCTAGTAGCGTGCAACAAATTGTAACAAACCTTTTGTGTATGTTTAAATTTACGTTCATATTGCCAACTTAAGTGCATTTCGTGTAGCGTTAGTTGCATATTTCAATTATTATTCACTGCATACCTTGCCGTGGTCGAGTCATTTTCGGTCATTGCGCTGGGTTACGTTGAGCGTCCTTCATTCATTGCTTGAACTACGTGTTTAAGTAGAAGCCATTTTCGCATTTTTAATTTTTATTTATAGTGCTACATTTATATAGTGAGTTTTAAATTTATTATACTGAAATTTAAGACATTTACATTTCAGGCAACTCAATTTTACTTATACTCTTACCACTTATTTTTACTTTGGGTTTAATTTTATTTTAACGTTTATTTTGCAAGATGATGCTACTACGAAGTGGGAATTCAATTACCAAATTTTACTTTGAACCATGCAAAATCAATTCTGTTTGGAGGTTTATAAAGAAATTGTTATATATTTGGGATTACCAGCACATCAATTTGATGTTTACTTCAACTTCCATTAAAATTGCGCAATAAAATTTAAATTGATGAGTCGACAGCATTTCCTTATCTGCTGAAGTTCCAGTGACACCCAAAATGTAAAAAAATTACTTCAGGTATTTCATATTGTTAATTAATTCACATTATAATTTAAGGCAATTAATTAAGAATCACTAACATTAGTTTTTAAAAGATTATCATTATAATCAAATTAAGCATCGTAATAAAACTTATTGTAGCCATAATTTTTTTACTTGTTGTTTTCATGAGTTTCTTGTGACTTTTCTACTTTTAAGGTTTATTTGTTCCTTAAAACAAATTGGCGTCCGAGATTACATAATTTATTTTCAGGTTTGAAACAACACCTTTCTCTGTAAACCGAAAATATCTAAGCAATTCTATTTTTTCAACAAACAATTCAATGGTTATTGAACCTGGACCTATTAATCTACCGATGAGCAAAGTGGCATAAAATCTTCTAGTTATCCATTATTTTCCATAGCTAGTAATAGCTCTGGGCTAGAGTTATTAATCATAAGTGGGTGAAATATTTATACAAGCGAATGCCTTCTTGTAACATCTGGGTCAATTTCAATTACCGGAAATTCCATCAGTAATCAATAATTTCTTTAATATTACATTAATTACAGATCATACTCTAACTGTAGTATTAATATAAATAAATAACTTGTTTAATTTCTTTGTTTGTATATCGTCGTCAATACGACTTTAAGGCACATTACAGCACGCATGCCATAAAATGACAAATTATTAACGATTTTGACATTAATAACCAAGGAATTCTAATGCTAGACGACGACAAAATCTATTATTTAAATCAGGATGACTCTTGCAAGGTTCAATTCCCAAAATTATCTACCTTAAGTACCTTAAATTTAAATAACATCAAAAACGAATGTTAATAACGCCGAACACATCAATTCGACAAATTTCTGTAATACATGAATTTATATAGAGTTCTCTGGATAAGATAAAAATAAAACACAATATGAAATGATACGATACACGGGTGAATACACTTATGTAAAATTAATTGAATCACCTGAAGGGCTCTTATGCAAAACTACACACAAAGAGAGAGTATTCATTAGCCTACTTTAATTTGTACACTCTGACTTATGTCCTTTCCTTTGTACAGCGGTATAGGTATTTCTCGTACAATTGACCCTCTTGATGATTGATCGTGGGTATAAATCCGCTTGCTTCTCCCTGACACTGCTCCTTGTACAGCAACTTCAGAGCCGTCAATTTTCAACGAACCGTCCATTTTCCACTTATAGTTACACGAATTGAATAGTGAAAATTAGTTAGGCCAACACCAGATGAATAATAACTGCATCTGGTTTAATACATCTAAACGATTTATTAAAGCAAAAATTATATTTACAGCGATTTTTCTATTTGTTTGAATAGTTGTGAACGCGGATCGACTTCGTGATACACAAATGATTATACTGAACTTACTACATAATAATCCGCAAAAAGCGTGATTATATTCCAAAAATGAGGAAGTAGCGCTAACATTAAACACTTATCCTCTTCGATGGACCTGATAGAATATCATTTCTGACAATCAAACATCACCCAAAAAGCTCACCTGGATAGTTGAATACTCTTCAAGATCCACACAATGGTGAACGGGACAAACAGCTCTTACGACAGCTTCAAATAGCCCCGGTAGAAGTCAGTACGTATCAAGATCACAACGCGCGTTTAACCTCTTCCGTCTAAAGCTAGACTCAGACTCCCTTGCAAATTTAACAGATTTAGCATACTACATTTCACGCCAAATCACCAATCATAAAAAAGCAATTCCTTCAAACCGTAAGCGTGGTAAAAATGAGAAGATTCTTGGGAACCGGGCTAGAAAATACGCCACTAACATCAATTTTCCACGTTAAGATACTTCGAAGGAATTACTGTAACATGATCTATCTTCGTAGCCTTTAAATTTTGAAAAATCGTCTCTAAACCAACGTATTATAAAACCACAATCGTTGTCTACTTAAACTAATTTATCAGAAACGAATTATCCGTTATGCAGTCACCTACGTTGTAAATCTGCAAAGCTACGATTTCGTAAAGCAATTTTAGAAAGAAGCAATTTCCAATGACGTGTTTCAACTCAAACCAAACTATGAATTAATGCTTACTAAAAAATAAGATTATTCACAGTTTACTAAAAATATTAAACTGTCTTCATTAATTCTTTTACTATATTAAGAACAATGATACGTGTAAACCTAATCGCAATACAAAAACTTCAATCTATTTACAAACAAACAAACTGAAAACTATATATATATATACCATTTACACAAAACTGGGTACTAAATCCTACTCCAAATTGTAGTAAATCCAAGTATCGCCAAATAAAGTAATAATTTGTAACTAAATTAGAGCTTCCAAACTTTATACTCAATTATACCTAAAGTTTCAATAATCCGATACGATAAAACAAACAATTCCCTTTGGCCATTTCTACATGTAACATTTTAAATATCGTAATATTCGTAAAATAGGAATCTGCGGTAAATTTCAACCACACGCGATAAATTAAGAAAATTTTTCCATAAGTACAACAGTTTGGTAGCTATTGACCGACGTGAGCTTATTGGACTACCCTGTACAAGAGAAAAGGAGGAGTGTGATTTTTATATCTAATGGTTCAAATTAATTAAATTAAAAGAGATTTTTTTAGTGAAAGAGTAGATCCTAATTAATGTACATTCTTCTTATGTTAATCGATATTAAAATTATTATTATTATTATACAAAACGGTTATTATTTTAATTAAGTCGCGTAAATTGTTTTTAACACTATTCGTCTTTACGCCAAAGTAACTGAACTGTTGTTTTGCCCTCTGAGATAATAAAAACTGATATCGTTCTGTTTTTGGTGTAATTAGCAGATAAAATACTATTTTTAGAGCAGCGTACATCTTTTTCTTTTATTTTGCTTAATCGTTTTATATGTGTTTCCTGTAAAATAAGTTGAAAGTATGCAAATGATCTTTCGTTTTATCGGTGAACAAATTTAAATAATTTTGAACATGAAAAACTTTTACAATTAAAAATGGAAACTAACGTTTACTAATTTTGTCGCGCGTTGCTTGAAAAAGCTTTTATATCATTGTAACGGTTCTAAAGTCTGTCGTTGCCAGTATATGTAACAATAATTAAAGTGTTTGCAAGAAATGAGGGGATGTTTCCGTAAAACCGAAAAGCTTGTAATGACAAAAAAGATGCCTCTTATAGTGTCAAAAAGCTGTATTATATGTAATGCAATATTATCTTCTTAGACTTCGTTGAAAAGGAAGAAGTTAAGAATTAAACAGTGCCACTTTGGCGATAAATTTATAACGTATTGAATAAGTTAAAGACAATTATAATGCAGAATTAGTAACACGGTACAGCCTCGAAGTCAAACAACTATTCAGAAAGCTTGAAACATCAATGAACAAGCTAGCACTAGAGGAGAACCACCTAACCTTTCTCTGCAAATCCCGTGATAACAACGTAATACCCACCGGGCTAAACATTAAAACTCCGATACGCAGACGAAAAATATCAATAATCGCAAAGAGAGCTAGCGAAGCGTTAGTCAAAGAGCGAATCAGACATCACCGTTTCATAAAGTACCAACTCGAACACCAATCCAACGAGATTAGAGAAACCATTCGAAATCGAGTGAACGAACAAGACTTTGATAGGATAAATACGGCTACCAGAAGTAAATATTCGAAGACCAAGGCAATGCACAAGTAAATTCAGCAGAAGAAACTCGAAAAGATAATGAAGGAAAAGAAAGAACCAGTCAACATCAATCGAAAAAACACTGTCATAAACGTCTCTAAACGACAGTTGAACGAAAACGAAATGCAGGTTCTGGACAAAGGCTTGAACTATGCGATATCACCGAGGTATATTCCGAAAGTAGATTTAATAACCGCAGTCGAAGAAACAGCTATGAAATTAGATCCTGAAGAAGTCGAAGAATACAGAAGTAAGATTAGATCAGTCCTAGATTCATCTATGCGAACTAAACCTAACCTCTGTAACCTAGAAAGGAGAGCGGTCATTTCCCTTAAGAATGACCCATCGATCAAAATTCTCCCGGCAGACAAAGGAAACGCGACTGTGGTAATGGATATGGACACTTATAACAGTAAGATCCAAGAACTACTAGACGGGGTCGAGTACAAACAAATACCAAAAGATCCCACACCATCAATCGAAAGACGGACGTACCTGACGCTGGTAAAATATAAGGGGTGTTCTCCGACTACCAGAGAACTAGACTTACCCCACACTACAGCAAGCCTCCGCATCTGTACGGCCTACCAAAGATTCATAAACAGGGAATTCCCCTGAAACCAATTGTGAGCTCGAGAAATTCACTTTGCCACCCATTAGCACACTATCTGCTAGGTATCATCACGGGGAGGTACCTACACTACAACTCCAATCACCACAAAAACGTGAAGTTAGGTGTGGCAAAATGCTTGTACGATAGAGCAAAAGCGATGTGCTCAAAACAAGAGGACCTGAACAAATAAAAAGAAAATATCGCTAGAACACTCAAATAAAATGGCTACCCCGATCTAACACCTAACCTACACAGGGAAAGGGTAACCTAAATATACAGCGATAATACCATATATACAAGATACCTCAGACAAAATGCGAAGGATAGGCAGCAAATACAAGATGCGCACTGCCTTCAAATCGACCAGAACGCTCAGGGGAATACTAACCAAAACCAAACCATACAATGAAGATCAGAATTCCAAGATTGTGTATATAACCTACCATGCGAATGCGGCAAAGCATACATAGGAGAGAGCAGTAGACCACTCAAAGAGAGAACGCGGGAACATAAAAACAACGTCCGCAAGGGCGAAACAGAAAGAATCGCCGAACATGTCTGGAACGAAGGCCACCGCATCCAATGGGACAACATACAGATAGTGGCAAAGGACGAGAACACAACTCGTCGAAAACTCAAAGAAGCCACATACATCGCACTAGCAGAAAATCCAATAAGCCAAGCTAGTGTAGGAATGAAACCTGTATGGATTTCAATAATGCGCGAAGAGCTTAAGCGCAATACACCCGCGCAAGAAGTTACTGCGCAAAATGCGCAATAAACTTCTGCGCAACCACGAAAAAGTTATATATATATATATATATATATATATATATATATATATATATATATATATATATTGGATCACTCAGTGGCTTAGTGGCAAAGGTGTCAGACTAGTAAGTGAAAGGTACCAAGTTTGAATCTGAATTATATATAACGTATGAATTCGACTCAAGTGCGAAAACAGTCCTTCTCAGGACTAAGCCTGATGACGGAAGCAGAGTCCGCTTCCGAAACATCGCGCTCTAAAAGCATAAACTGTGGAAATAGGCCGATCAACTCCACTAATTATAAACAGGATTATTAAAGTAAAAAAATACAAAAACAACTGTATACTAATAATGGTTTGGTGGATTCTCGGGCGCCAATCCAAGTAAGCGGTGGCATCTTCCCCTGAAGGCCTGAATGTCTTCTGAAGATAACAGCGTTACTGGTCCGGGGGATCTCAGTGGAGACGTCGGTATCCCGAGGTCTTTAACGATAGTGGGATCTGTATTGCTATAATCAGATGTTAAGCGCCAACGGACGGTGGAACACGGAAAAAAAAGGCTTTGAGTTGAGATTTAATCGGTTTTTTTTAAATAATCAACTGGGAAGGAAGGGTACATCACTAATTAATACAAATCGGCGATAATTGAGCAAACTGCGTAAAAAATTTTTGCACGGAATTTTATAAATTCGGTTATTAATAAAAAACTTCGCATAGAGGGAATGAAAATAAATGTAATTTATTAATAACAAAAATAAAGCAAAATCCTCCAAATGGCTAACAAACAAGATTATACTAACTAAATAAATACGGTTGCAAAACATTAAACAAAAACAAAAAATCAACTCTTGAACAGTAAAGTATTATTAGTTTTTGTTATGAACGAATAAGTTCAAAGTTAAATTAAATCTTGAACAGTAAGTTTTTTTTATGCGGTCAGCCAAAAAATATTAGAATATGAGGTTGGTAAAACAAACATCCAGAAAATCAGTCTCTCGAAAAACTGTTATTGAGCAAAATTTATGTTTAAAAAAAGACGTCACTGAACGGTGTAGATAATAAACAAATATATTCAATTATAATTCATTTATATAAGGAAAATAAAATGGAACAGGTGAAAGCGGTTCTGATAGAGTATATTGTTATTTCATATTTTCGGTGGATTAGTGGTTGAATACTTTTACGCGATCACCAAAACCTTTGATTTTAATTGTAACAATTTTAATTAATCGTTCTCGCGGATTAAAGGAATACGTACAGTTAAAACGTTTGACGCCGGTGACTGTAATTAACGTCGCAGTAATTACTGTAATTTAAAAGGAAACTTCAGTCACCCACTACCTTTAATCATTCAAACTTGGATTTCACTTATATTAACGCAACATGAAAGTCAATTGCATTTTTCCAATAAATGACATCGCGTTCACGAAATTGATAAAGAAAACTTGTCTGTGAGAGTGAAATGTGTTGTTGTTAAATGGAAAATTATTATATTTAATGTTTAAAAATTTGAATTTATGTAATGACAATAATTTACAATAAATTCTTGCACCTTAGATTTCAATTATGGTGTCGTATGACAATTTATGCAATCAATTTCTATAATGAAAAATACCGGGCGTTTAAATCAATCTGAGTTTAACAATTTTGCGAAAAATATTTAAAGATTGGATCGGATGATGGTAAAAAAAGGTATTTGTTTTGGTAACGGAAATTCTCTTCGTTAATATGAATTGCTTAAATTTTAACAAACAACAAAAAAATTTAATAAATCTGAATTTTACCTTTGGGAAGCTAAAAACTTATTTGCAATATTGATACAATTATATGCAATTTCTAATAGAAATTAATCTTGTTCACTTCAGGTAAGATGCCTTTAATTTAAATTGTGAATCCAGTTTTTCAATATCACTTTATGTAAACCAGTTTAAATACAAATTCAATAGTGAACCCTACCACAGGTTATTAACAGTTAGTATTAATATGAAGATTGAATTTATTAATAAAATGCTAACTGTAAATAAAATTAACCACATAATTTATTTCTAAGATCCTCTGACACAATAATATTATAAGATCAATCAAATCTATCATATAAAGTTCTGTTTAATTTTATTAAATCGATCTCTAAACTATAATCTTAAATACTGATTCAAATTTAAATTAATCAAAATAACTGAATTAATATGTATTAATAATTTATATATCACTAATGTACCTAATAATTTTTCTGCTTAAGGGACAATTACATATTTCAGCGTTAGATTATACCTTTTGATCAATTTAAAATGTAATAATTGAAGCAATAAAAACTAATAGTAATTTCTTGTATATTAACGGCCAAAAATGTTAGAAAATTTATATCACAATCAATTTAAATATAGCCGCATTTCTTTTGCAACTTTTAACATAATGGTAATATCTACTTTAATCTGTACCAAACGGAATAAATGAACACAAGGGTAAAATCTGATTACCTACACTTCAAATTACAACTGTAATTTACTCAATCAAGTATATTATTAATGCACGTTAAAGATATAAATTATATCAGCACTCGACCATTGTCTTGTCTCAAGAGTATATAAAGGAATATAAAATCTCTTACTTAATTTTAAAAAAATAATGCAATGTTAGGTTTCTCTGCCTGAACACACCACGTCACTACCAGTAATAATGTATTCCGAATAAAGCTCTGTATGATAATGTTCAAATTTCTTTAAACTTTGATTGATTCTTGATTTAACAATATCCTTTCTTTTCAGTAATAAACTCTTTAATTAGAAATGTATACACCTGTGATCGCTTGCAGCTGTTTTCCAGTTTTACTATTTAATTTGGAAACTGTCTCAATTCACTATGTATTTATATAAATTGTTTAATATTTATCTTATTTTTTATTTAAGTTCTCGGTTTAAATACAATTTAAACAAATCTTCTGAACTACCAGTTAGATTCAATTAATTGTGAAGCATATTATTTCACCATTTACTCAATTAAATGTATAAATAATTTATAGAATACTATGTTTATTGGTTTTCTTAAAATGCAATGAGATTAGCACTCATTTTTGTTAAACATTCACTTGTCTAACTTGAATAGACTGATCAACATTTACTATTTGCTCAGATTTCTTAAAATGACCTTTAGGCCGTTCTAAATTTTATAGAACTTAAAAATATATACTCAAAATGGCCACGAAAAATAACGAATAAGGCATTATTTTCCTTTTTTTTGGTTCCATCTCATGCGTAAATTAACATAAACTTCAGATTAATTTGCTGAATTAAATATATATTTCTGATTAATAATTTTTATAAGATTTAAATATCCTAATATAAATAAACTAGGTTCTTTACCCGTTCAAAATTGATTATAGTATCACTTTTTTATTTAATTTTATATCAAATTTTTAAATCCGCTCTAAGAAGTGGTCTCCAATGATCATATTTTTACAAAAATAAAACGGAAGCAAAAGTTATGTAAAATTAATATGTAGCTTTATTAAACAAAACACAGCCTTTCAAACACAGTTTAACCTCTTTGACTCTAAGACAATTTTCATTAATTTCAATATTACTTTTATTAACAAGCGCTGCTTCTTTTTCTTGACCTTTAAACTATTTAGATCATGATTCAAGAAGAGGCAGTTCGTTAACATTTACAATTTCTGAATTGGATTTCAAAATTATTATTGATGTAAATACTAATTTATAATTCGTTTAAAATTTTAAAATCCGTAAACTTAGTTTGAATTCAAATATATGATTTATATTTAAACAAAATGTTTTAATACGTTAATAATTTATTTTCAATCTCTGTCAGTGGCGTAGCTTCATTACTACATATATACATTTATCTTATAAGATGCTTATTTATATACGAATAATGCTTAACTAATTCATTATATATTACATTTTGAGTCAAAAATAATGTACTGAATTCATTTGAAACGTTACAGCTAATATTGATTAACATTCGTTCCATACCTGCAAGACACACAAAAATGCACACTCCCAACTAACGTTGTGTGGTGGAGAGTGGATAAGCTCGATTCTCCATCACTAGGAAGATGATAATTACACAAACATTACTGTGCCGTAACACTTCCACTACGACACAGCCGAGACCTAAAACAGGATGGGCAGCAACATAAGCGATATTCAGTTATAATTTTTCGAGCTTCCGCTCCGCGATTGGTGAGGTATCGCCCGCGCCAGAGACCACCTACAACACATTCACTCAAACGCGAGGAACAATGCCTAATGACGCTGGGAGGTCTGGTAACCGTGCCTCACTTGACTCTTTCCAACCCAGCGTCCGCTTACTGGTTACGACCTCATTCACACAAAAATAAAAATATAAAATAAACCTGAAAATGTAAACTTTCCATATTATTACACATAATAAAATACTTATCTTATTTGGGTTTTTAATGATGCATTTTTATATTATACAATCTAAACGTTTTGATAACACAGTTATCTGAAAAATTAAAGTTTCAGAAGCTACCTTTTATAAGATTTGAGATAAAAATGATTGATTGCGTTCTTAGAAATTAGTTGAAATTTATTAAGGTGATATTCGTAGACCAAATAGATAAGACGAACTTCTACCAATCAGGCGGTATTTTTTTTAATGGCTGAATGGAAGATAGCTGTTAAGCTGCGCGCGTTGGTGGGTGCGTACGTGCGTGTGTGTGTGTGTGTGTGTGTGTGTTGTTTGTGTTGGTGGGTGCTTGCTTACGTGAGTGCGTGCGTTCGTGTTTTCGTGCTTGCGTGCGCGCGTTCGTGCGTGCGTTCATGTGGTTGTTGTGTGTGTTGTGTGTGTGTTGTGTGTGTGTGTGTGTGTGTGTGTGTGTGTGTTGTGTGTTGTGTGTTGTGTGTTGTGTGTTGTGCGTGGATGCGTGGATGCGTGCGTGCATGAGTGCGTGTGTGAGTCTGTGTGTGTGGATGTATGTTAGTATCCACGAAAACTCCAGAAATAAAATACCTACGTACTTAAAATTTTGTATATAAGCTTGTTTTCATTTTTCTTGGAGCTGATTAGATTTGGCAGAAATTCATCGACGGAGAGGGGGGTTTATTAGGTGCAGTTTTTGGTTTTTATCAAATATTTCTAAAACAGCTGCATATTTCAAACATATAAAAATACCTAGATACAGACCTTAAACGTATCCATTAATTATGTTATTTGTAATTTTTTGATACGACGCGTAATTTAGCGGCAAAAAAATTCCTAAGGTACAGTTTAAGTATTAGTTCAAATTTTTTCAATACATGAGTAACGATTAATTTTATAAGAAAAAGTGTAGACATATTTTTTATAGAAAATTTAATTTTACATAACTTTCCTTTATAAAATTTCTTAATGTATCTTAAGATAAGTTTAAAAATTAATTAAATATGAATGAAAATGGTTAAACTGAATTATTGATACGTTATAGAAGCGGACGGCTTTGGAATTTTGAAAGTTAACATGTATTTATGTCTATTAATCTCTATCTGGCTTAAAATTTTAAACGCCATTCTGACGAAGATTATTGTTTTTGTTTTTACAATGTTGGCTGTTTTTTTTACGTTAACATGTATTTATGTCTATTAATCTCTATCTGACATGAAGTTTTAAACGTCATCCTGACGTAGATTATTGTTTTTGTTTTTACAATGTTGTCGTTTTCGTTATGAACTGTACTTAGACTGGAACGCGCATTGGCATAGAAAAACCGCGAGGTCACTCCTGTCCTTTTCGTAACGCTTTGCTATTCGCTGCGCGAGAGTTCAGACAACTTTAAACCACGTCATTTCAAAACAAACTAACCAAAATGTAACTTCAAATCGGCAATTATCATTCACTTATTAATTATCAATTTTACTACACTGCTTATTGTTTGTTGCATTTATACATCTTTACAAATTGATCATATTTTTTTGTACATACGGACAATGTAGAATGTATTAGTAATTTCTAAAATGTATTTAAATTTTTTATGGTTAATAAAAATCCGAAATTTTACGCACACCATTGATTATACCGTGAAATTATTTTTATAGTTCATTATTTTTGTAAAATCACCGAGAATAACTGTAGGTAAAATGACTTTCAATAGATATTTGTAAATGTCCAGGTTATTAACTAATTATCATTGAGAAATTAATGATTAAAGTATTCAAAACATATATCCTTTTCAAACGTTGCGACATGACAATCTACTGCTTTATGCATGCGCGTACGCTCGAGAGTAGGACAGGGATGTCGCGTGCGGCCGTCTCTCTCGGATCGGGCTGGCGGGCGAAGCGCGCGTTCCAGTATAAGTACAGTTCAGTGGGTTGCATAGTTATCATAAAAATATTATAATTACAATTGTTTCATTTCTTTTAATTTTCTAAGTTAGCATCTAGATGTCTATTAACCTCTGCCTGATACGAAGTTTTAAACGTCTGTTTGACATAGATAATTGTTTTTGTTTTCACAATGTTGCCTATTCTGATAATGAACTTATTATAAAAGAGGTTGCACAATTATCCTAAAAAAATTATCTGCAGTTACTGATGATATTCTGATATCACTTAACAATGGCCAGAACATAGCTTTAATTTTAATAAATTTTTCTAAGACATTTGACACTATCAATCACAAGCTGCTGTTATCCATCTTACATTAAATGGTTTATCCAAATATTCTATTGCCTTTTTTCGCAGTTATATAGACGGTAGGTCTCAACGGGTAGTGTATTCCAACGAAACTTCTCTTTCTCTTATAAAACTGCGCGGGGTACCACAGGAATCTATCCTAGGTCCCTATACATAATATTAAGCAGATATATAATTTTTTTAATTTAATTAAATCCATGAAGAAGTAGATATTAATATATTTAAAAATATATTAACATATTCTAAATATATAGATGTATAATTGTTTTTGCAAATACTATCTATACGCTCGTAATGCACAAATCTACTACTCTGTTTACACTAAATATATTCCTTTTGCTGAAAAATTAATTAATAGCGATCTTCAAACGCTAGCGAATGTAACTAAAAATATTTAAATCTTCAGTACTTCTGTTTTGTAAGAAAAATGACAGGTGCTTGTTAGAAGACCTACAGATAAGAATACCAAATAACCTGGTATCCCTCTCGTCAGTCTCAAAAAACCTTGGACTGATGTTAGATGTTCAACTTAGATTTAAAGAATATGTTTCACTCTGAATCAAAAGACCATATTGTTCACCGAACACAATCTATTAGGGTGGCCCATAAAAAAAGTCGGTTTTTTATAGTTTCTTATTGAGCCCTTCTGCTCCTATCTAGAAAACATTTTATATCTTAATGCTATGCAGTATTAAAAGCTAATCAAGCAGGCGAATGTCCCCGTCTAATGTTCTTCTGACATTCTCTTGTTTCTAACTAGTAATAATTGTCAAAATGGCTGACGAAAAATACGAAATGTTGATACTGTTGCGTCATTACTGGAAACAAAACGTTTCTGCAACCTCCGCAGTTAAAAAAACATACGAAGTGGAAGGGGAAGGAATAATGAACATTCGTACGGCGCAGCGCTGGTTTCGAAAATGTACTGGAGGAGGTACAAGTCTCAAGAGGAAACAAGGTTCTGGTCGGCCCAACTCGTTAAGTAACGCTGAACTTCGAGATGTTGTTGAAGCAAATCCATCGACAAATACCCGTAAGTTGTCAGCAGAACTTAGGTATTCCAAAGAAACCGTAAGGCGCCATTCGCATCAACTTGTAAAAGCCAATAGACGCTGTAGAGAAGTTCCTCACGACTTAACGCCAGCAATGGCAGAAAGGCGAATTCAGGTTTGTGATCAACTGCTCTCCAATCCTTGGGATGAACGTTTCTTTAAACGGATCGTTACTTGCGATAAAAAGTGGATTTACTTCAATAATCCTAGTATAGAAAATCAGTGGATTAATGTTGGGTAACCTGCATTACCGGTTCCCAAACGAGAAAGGTCCCAAAGGAAGGTTATTCTTTGTGTATGGTGGAATTTTTATGAGGTTATTCACTTTGAGTTGGTTCCTGATGGACAGACGATTGATGCTAACCTTCACAGTCAACAGCTGGATAGGATGCATGATGCTCTAAGTCGGCGTTGCCCTGGATTGGTGACCAGAGGACGGAAAATTATGCAACAAGACAACGCCAGACCTCATACTGCAGCTAAAACTCGACAAAAAAATTAGGGAATGCAAATTGGAGCTTCTCCCTCATCCTGCTTACAGTGCGGACCTGGCGCCTTCCGATTACCACTTATTTCGATCGATGGCGCACTTCCTTCGTGGACGGCTTCCTCAACAAGTGTTGAGGAAGTTGAAATTGCATGCCGAGAATTCTTTAATTCCAAAGATGCTCCATGGTACCGTCGTGGCATTGAAGATCTTGCAGAAATATGGCGAAAGATATTACATTACAATGGTTTATACTTTAGTGAATAAAAGTTTTCATTTGTTATTTTATCATTAAATCAAGTTTTTTTTTTAAAACGTCATTTTTTATAGGCCATCCTAATATAAATTGCGCCAATCTTTGACGTAGTCTGATCGACACTTATTGTATGATTATCTCCTGCTAACTCGTTTTAACTTTCCTGACGTAGTCCATGTATTGATGTTTACGCACAATGTAGGATTCAAAAGGTACATACTGCTTGTCTGAGGTTTATATATGGTATTCGCCGTAGCCACAGGGTCTACACAGGCGCTTATATTTTCACAAAATTACTTCTCCGTATATTTACTCAAAGCTGACATTACGTACAGACGTTCATCACCTCGGTTTCTTGACTATTCCTCGTTATACCACATACCTCTATCGTCAATTTTTTCATTTTGGATTGCCTTGTATTAGCTCCATAAAATCCCATTTCAATTCAGATTGTTAGGTCCGTTTTCATTTACAAAACGTACGTACATGGTATTGTCAAAGTACATCATTCCGTATTATAAGTATTTTGTAACTGTGGTTTCCTATTAGTGGAGTTGATCGTCCTGCGAAAACAGTCCTTCTCAGGGCTAAGCCTGATGACGGAAGCAGAGTCCGCTTCCGAAACGTCGCGCTCAAAAAGCATAAACTGTGGAAATAGGCCGATCAACTCCACTAAAAGTACATCATGTTTTATTGTTTGTTTTCGTTATATTTTTTTGCTCTTGTATTGTTAGGTACTTAATTCTCCATAAGTATAACAACTTTATTACAAGACTTTCTCCGAGCACGTGATATTAACTATCAAACATGGGTATCAAAGGAAGAACGAGTCGCCTGCATTTCATTGCGGTTGAATCGATTGGACAACCTTGACAATATTAGACGTACACTATTGTATACTAATAAACTGTAAAATCAAGATCTACCTGTCAATAAAGATTATTATTAACTGCAAATAATTACTTCATCTAATCAGGATAAAGTATAAAACCGACACAAGTTGATGTATTAAATAAAGTTCAGAAATTATTTTTGAATTCCTCAGGAATTAAAATGTCATCACCTTAAATGAAATTCAAAAGAACGTTTACATTGAACTTTTTACCGGATATCACCTACTGCATAATCATTGACCCCAAATCATGAAAATAAATGTTACGAACTATTGACCATCAATCTCACAGTAAAAGAAATTTATTTAATGCAGAAAAGTGATATTGAAAGAAATATTTAATGACGATATTAGAGAAACGTTAAACGGTTTTAAGAGTTTTAAACAAAACTAATGTTACAGCGTGAGTAAACTAATATTTCTATTAAATAACGCCTCCGTTTTAAACGTTCTTGTGGTGTATTGAACACGTAGTGTAGGTTATTTTAGGTTGGCAATACCATTTTTAGGTAATAACGTTTTAAATCTAGGAAGTTGTAAAACAATTATTATGACCTGTCAGGTTATTGTACGTACCCACCCAAATGTAAAATTAGTTGTTCGTTATATGAATAGATCGTAAAATATTGATGCAGTGCTCCTTACCCGAACCCATATTTGTGTTTAAAATTTACGTTCATATTGGCAGCTTAAGTGCATTTCGTGTAGCGTTAATTGCATACCTTGTTGGCGTAAAAATGTCCATATAGTTCTTTTAATCAATTATTTCAAGTATTATACGTCTGCACATCCCTTTCTGCGCTTCGAGTCATTTTCGGTCATTGCGCAGGGTTACTTTGAGCGTCCTTTATTCATTGCTTGAACTACGTGTTTAAGTAGAAGCATTTTCGCTTTGTTTAATTTTTGTATTAAGAGTGCCACATCTATATGGCGAGTTATTAAAATTACTATACTGAAATTGGGACATTTACATTTCAGGCAATTTTACTCTTACCACTTATTTTTACTTTGGGTTTAATTTTATTTTAACGTTAACGTTGCAAGATGATGCAATAGCCTTTGCTGCAGCGAGGTGGGATTTCAATTACCAAATTTTACTTTGAACCATGCAAAATCAATTCAATTCGGAGGTTTAGAACGAAATTTCTATATATTTGGAATTACCAGCATATCAATCTGATGTTTACCTCAACTTCCATCAAAACTGCGCAATATATTTAAAGTGACGAATCGACAGCATTTACTTGTCTGCTGAAGTTCCAGTGACACCCAAAATGTAAAAAAAATTACTTCAGGTATTTCATATTGTTAATTAACTCACATTTTAGTTTAAGGCAGTTAATTAAGAATCACTAACATTAGTTTTAAGAGATCATCCTTATAATCAAATTAAGTATTGTAATAAAACTCCTTGTTGTCATAATTTTTTACTTGTTATTTTCATGAATATTTTTGTGACTTTTCCATTGTTAAGGTTTATTTGTTCCTTAAAAACAAATTGGCGTCCGAGCTTACATTATTTATTTTCAGGTTTGAAGCACCTTTTTTTGTAAAGCGAAAATATCTATTTCTATTCTATTTTTGTTAATAAGCAAATCAAATATTATTGAACCGGACGTATTAATCTACCGATGTGCAAAGTGGCCTAAAATCTTCTAGTTATCCATTATTTTCCGTAGCTAATTATAGCTCTGGGCTAGAAGTATTAATCATATGTGGGTGAATTATTCACACGACACCCGTCGAGATTACAACGGGGTCACCAGTATTTTTGTACCAGGTGCCCCATCTAAGGCAGAAAGAAATTATTCTCAAATCCAGCGAGAAGTTTTAGCCATAATATTTGGGATAAAAAAATTCCACAAATTCATTTACGGGCGGCATTTTATATTAGTTTCAGACCATCAACCACTTAAAATCATATTTAATCCGGAAAAGGGAATTTCGGTAATGGCAGCCTCGCGGTTAGTTCGGTGGAATGTTATACTGCTTATGATTATACTATCGAGTATAAGAAGGGGATAGACTTAAAAGAAGCAGATGCTCTTTCTCGTTTACTATTAAATGAACCCACTAATGTGGCGTCATCGATAAATTCATTCAATATGGTAGATGAAATACCGCTATCTAGCACAGAGATAGGTAATATATCGGAAAAGGATCTAATCTTGGTCAAAGTTAAAGATATATGATTAAGAGGATGGCCAAACCAAATCAAGGATCCGTTAATAAAACCATTTTTCTTAAAACGTAAGGAGTTGTCAGTTGAGGAAAATTGTCTTTTGGTCGGTAATAGAGTAATAATTCCGGAGGCGTTAAAGTCGAAAGTGTGCCGACTGCTCAGTGAGATATATGGGTCGTGAGGTATTTATTGAAAAGTTAAACACACGCGAGTAAACTAGTTGTCTAACAGAACTTTATCGTGAACTAACTTAAAGGAAAAACAAGCGAAAGCTAAATAATCGCTATTGAAAAACTCTCTTGAGTTATTTCGTTAAACAAATGCTTTATTAAAAAAATAAACCTATCATTTCAAATCCGGAATTTGCCATTGGACCACTTTTAGAGCAAGCAAAATTCGATAAATAAAACTAATCTTGGCTCAAATCGTATTATACTTAAATTTTGAAATTTCAAATTCCGTCTTATGTTTTTCACTGCGGTCAGGTATGAGATTACAAATAATATTTATAAATCATTTAAAAGTTAACAACCTTACAACGTGAAAGTTCGAAACAATTTACAGACAATCAACACCAAAAGATACAATAATAAATCGTTCAATGCACGGATGAAAGCAGTTTGTTATCTAACTTATTCGCTTGAAACATTTAAATACAAAACGATTGCGTTAATCCGCTTGTAACTGTATAACTTTAGGAATAAAATGTTAATTGCACAAAACCACCTCAATCAAAATAAATGTACCTCCTCGATATTTCTGTGGGCCTTGTCGACCCCTGCACAGCGAAGATCAGCTTGTACGCAAATCTAGAGGACCGGCGAGGTCTCTCGTTGTACCTCTACTCGGTAGTCAATTAGAGCAATTTCCAAATGGCCAAGTTCACGCTAGCTGGCTAGCGGATTTATAAAATCTATTTACACAGAACTAAGGCGATAACCGATAGTTCAGTGTCCTCGTGACAACTATTTCACCTCGTGTTATAAACACGAATTCTTATTATTGTATGTATTTACAAATGTCCTATATACAGTGAGTTTTTATCTACGCAACCGGCCGATTGTATGCGCTCACAGGGTGCACTTGTTTAAATACAACCCCTTTCGATAAATCGACACAATGTCTGGGGTGTTGAACCAGTACAATATCCACCAACCGGTGTGGGTAAACAATCCCTACGAAACGTTAACAATCCCCAGAACCTATACTTAACCCAGCCCCTGTCACAACGCGCGAGCCTACGTTCTTAACTTTCAGCCGTCCAACTTAAGACTGACTAATTAACCACCAAAAAACCCTTCTTCCCCTCTGCACTTACTTCACCTCTTACACTTGCGTCATATTTTTTTAACATCAATCTTTCACTTGGGAACTGCATGAACAGCGCTCATACGACTAAAACATATTTACCCCACGAATGGATATCGCGCGCTTATTTTCACTTCAGGAGATATTGTATCTCAAATGAATTTTCCTCCTTGTACAACGACAAATCGTAACTAAAACCAACCGGTGAATTTTATAAAGAAACAAACTCTGAGTCAAACTGACGTTATCAGAAATGCAACACTCTTATATAAATTAGGGAATACACAAGTAAGTAAATGTTATACGTAGAATTGGTTTATTTAATCAACATTCAATATCTTAGGTAACCTCGTACAACTGATACAACTAAATAATTCAATTGAAATGACTATGTTTAAGATAACTTGCACAATTTCCACTTGTGCAAGCAGACTGTAGATTGGTGTATATAGTTAGTTATCATAAATTCGATTGCCTTGACAACCAGGTGAACTGAATCTAATTATAGACTAACCATTTTCGATAATGAGAGATGTGAAAGTCAAAGCTGTACTGGTAGTGTGTAGACGTAAGTGACCTTGAATGTGGACAAAAGGTGTAATTTCGTTTTGAAGTTATTTTCCGAAGTAATCGAAATGATATGACCAGAATGTTGATATCGTCAGAAGTGCAGAAATGGTACAAAAAAGTCCAGAAAAGGAAAACTAAAGCTAAAAGTTCTAAAGCAATTCTAGATATGTTTGATGTATAATTGAAGGAATATGTACAATTAATTTAATTGCCACATTGAACACATGTGGATATAAACAACTTTACTTTCGAGAAGGCTAGTTAAAGAGGAATAATAGCGTTGGATTGTCCCAATTAACTTGGGTCATTTAATTAAAATTAAATAAAGAATTATAAAGCACGTATTTTTTGACTCAATGCCTTATTGGAAAGAGGTTACATTATATATTAGATTCTATATCATTAAGTTAATTTCAATTTAGAAATAAGAAAATAAAGGTACCGATGAGTTAAGTAATTATTTATACCCTTCCAATAGAAAATTATAATTTAATTAGAGGGTGCACAACAAGAATGATATACAAAAGTCAATGGCATAACATAGGAGTTTTAATTACGGTTAAATTATTATGTATATTGCACAAAATTTATAAAATTTACTTTTAATATGCAGAATTTCCTCCATATTAAATAGATACACTGTGCGGTGTGGTATAAAGGTACGGGAACAGCAGGATAACTTGAAAATACGAATCCTAGAAAGAAGCTTTAAATACAAAAGTTGTAGATGACTTTGAATTTGACCTCCATCATGATATTCAAAGTCATTTGAAGGTTAAGTGATATTTTCGAGCTCACCAAGTTTAACCCTTGAAAGTCATCTGAAAGCCAAAGTCAATGTCACCTGAAGAAAGGCAGAGGAAAATATTCAGTACGAAGATTTTAGGATATTTCCCTGGCCAGAAACCTTGAACACTAATGAATCTGATCTTTGAAGGTCGTACCAAGGTCAAATACAGAGATATCTTAAAAAAATGCAAATCCCAGGAAAAAAACTTCTCACAAAAGTTTTCCTGTCTATCTGACGGTAAACTTGCTTTGACCTTGATTGTGGTTTTTCAAGAGCTAGTAATTTCATAAATAGACAATTTGGAGATCTGCACAGCGCTTACCTTCAAAAAATCTGTCGATAGTAATCACCTGTACTTGCTAAGGGTTGATCACTAGGGACAATTGTAACAAACCCTTTAAGTTGTGTTGAAATTTGGAATAATTTAGGCAACTTCGTTCATTTTTGTGTCATGTGAATTGCATACCTTAGTGGAGCTTGTACGCGCATTTCGTTTGCACATTGAGTTCGTGCGCAGACACCTTTTTGAGGTCGTTGTTGTACGATAATGAAAGCAAGAATCATCCATTTTTGCTCTTGAATATTTTTATCAAAAGTGTCGTATATTTTTACGGTAAGAGCTAATTAAACCTATTTTTCAATGTTTGATATATTTACCCTTTTTTATAATGTTAAATTTTCCTTCTACGTAATTTCATTGTACTATTAAGTTTCAATTTAACGAGGAGTAGAAGTTTGTTGCTATGCAGAAAAATTATAAATAAATGGTACATTAACCCGTTTAAATCAACCAAGTTTGGCTGTTTTGTAAAGGAATTTACTTATTTGGGATCAACGAATATTAAAACCTTGTTATGTTTCCATTTCAAGATTAATGGCACAACCAAATTTGAAAGCGGGTATTCGTCAGAATTTTGTTATCAGTAACAGTATACCAGTGACAACCAAGATTTACAAGTACTACAGGTATTTCATTTCTAATCATTAGTTTATAAGGTATTTTTAAGTTAATTCAGATTTGCTAACAATTTAAATTTGCTACTTTATAACTTGAGTTAAAGATTTTTATAATAAACCCTGTTATTGTTTCCAATTTTACATTTATTACATTTACGGTTTACTTGTTTTCCATAAAATAAGTTGGCGTCCGAGGCATTATAACATGTATTTACAGGTTGAAGTTACACCTTTTTTTTGTAAAGCGAATATATCTAACTACACACACACACACACGTATACGCACACGCACACGCACACGCACACCCACACCCACACCCACACCCACACCCACACCCACAAACACACACACACATACACACACATTTTCTAATTAAAGCAAATCAAATTTTAAGAACATGGCCCGTTTAATCGCCGACTGAGCTGAAGGCACAAAATCTTCTATTTATTATTAGAAGTATAAGTAATATTAGGGGTGAAATTATTAACAACAACCTCTGCAACCTTTTTTATTATTACACAATGGTTAACAATTTTTAACCTCATTCTTCCCTATTTTCACGAAGGTCATGTCCGAAGGTAAAATTTTCTGTTCGTTTCATTTCCGGGATTAAACAAAAAAACTTAACCTTTAAATGATCTTGAAGATCTTGGTCAGGGTCAAACCAAGGTCACGGTCAGGTAATATCCTACAACTTTTATATTTACAGTTTTTTCTATGATTCGTATTTTTCAAGTTCCCATACTTTTATGCCACCTGGTACACTCATGAACTACTCAATAAAAGAAAACAATTACTTTTGTAATTTAGGAATAGTTTAAATAAGCTTATAGAAATTTTTGACTGTTTTAACGCTAGTTATTGTTACAGATACTGGGCAGTCACTAACATAGATTACATACATCAAAGAACGGCGAAACGAATTGGAGTAATGATACTAATAGTATGGTTTGTGTCCTTTATGGTATGTATAGCACCATTGCTTGGATGGAAGGACCCAGGTTGGACAAGCAGGCTTGAGGATAAGAAGTGTATTGTTAGTCAAGATATCGGTTATCAAGTGTTTGCAACTTCTTCATCATTTTATCTTCCTTTAATGGTTATCTTAATATTATATTGGAGAATATTTCAAACTGCAAGGAAAAGGATTAGGAGGAGGCAAGCAACTTATGGTGCAACAACAAGCGGTAATAAGAATCCTGCAGCCGGCGGTATCGCTGGCGGATTAGCAGCAGCTAGTGGTACTGGCGGAATAGCTGCAGCCGTGGTTACAATTATCGGAAGACCATTGCCCACTATTTCAGAAATAACTACAGCTTTTACTACAGTATCTTCCAATTCTAATAATACTAGTCCAGAGAAAACGTCATTTCCTAATGGATTAGAACCAGAGCCTACAACAGATTGTGGTGCTGTTAACTATCAGCCTCAATATTACGCAATTAAAAGAAAAAAAGATTCTGCCGATTCCAAACGAGAGCGAAAAGCCGCGAAAACTTTAGCTATAATAACGGGAGCGTTTGTTATGTGCTGGTTGCCATTTTTTATAATGGCTATACTGTTACCTATTTACAAAGACTTTTTTAAAGAGTATATAGTATCGTTATTTTTATGGTTAGGATATTTTAATTCAACGTTAAATCCAATTATATATACTATATTTAGTCCCGAATTTCGACATGCATTTAAAAAAATTTTATTTGGAAGAAATTATGCGCGAAGAAGAAATCGAGCTTTTGGAATTAAGCACTTTCAATGATGTAGGCAAAGTGATGTCTTGTCGACGGAACGCCCAATCGCTGCTCGTTTGGCTGCAACTGTTGCTGCAACAGCTGGTGCAAGAAGCGTTACATTTGAATGCGATTAATCCGACGACAAGAGATCGCGTTATCTAATATCATAAAAACGGGTATTTTTATTATCAATAACAAATTTATGCAAAATGCGTAAATATAGCTGAATCGAAATACTCATCGAAGCATATAACAGGGTATGGATAAAATTGGAAAACACGCTTTCCAAATACACTTCTCAAAGTGCTTTACCTTCTGCATCCTCATACATACATTCAACAAATATTTTGAAGTTCGTAAACCCTTTAACAATACGACTTTACGATTCTATCATATCTTAACTAAAGAAAACAGCGCATTTTGAGGTTTCTATATGTATTAGTCGGTAAGATTGTTTTTACGCTTAACATAACGAACTATAATCAAAGACCAATATTCGGAAATATATCAACTTATCTTTTAAGAAACCGATTATTATACGACTTAGAAGCATATCTGTGAAACTTAATTGCAATAATCTCTTTTCTTAACCATTCTTAGAAAATAAGTTTATTACAAAATCAAATTATAAATGTGACGTACAATCATATTGTTGTTAAACTCTCATTCCTCGTTTTTTGTAAATCACATTTAATTCATCTGAAAATGGAAAGCGTATATTATTTTTATAAATGGAACACAAACACAGACCGCGCTTCCCAATCATTTATTAATAATTCATGATCACAATGTAATGGAGCCTTATATTGAAATAAAAATATTTAGAAAAACTAAAAGTAATAACTTATTTTTGAGCCCTAAATAAGTTATTATCTTAATAAATCAAAAAAATGAAAATGGACCCTATTATTATTAATAATTATTATTATTGTTGTTAAACTTCCTACGTAAAGGATATGTAAATGTAATTTTTAAATAAAAAGCTAAAATTGCTCTTCTTATTTATTTATTAAAAAAACAGTATTTAATCTCGGGTTGCTAACGTGTTGGGGATGCAAAGGGTACACCGTCACTTGTACCGACTGTAGACTAACACTGTTTATTAAATCTAGTCTGTTTTTCCTTCGTATTCGCGTATTCCATTGCTTGGTTCTAGTATAGACTGCTTCACCGTACGCTTTTTCGGATGCGTCCAGAACTAGTGCAGCTGTCGTTGGCCTTCTTAGGGGTGAATCCATCTCGCTATCCTAAGTCTACCTTGTATGAGGTTTTTGCAGGGGTTTTCCTCATACACATGTAGCAGCATGGTCACTGCGTATATGCACACCATGTGCGGCTACTTAGGCGAATGCTGGGGTAGTATTTTGCCCCTCAGAACCCTAATTCCGTTCCTTCCGACCCTATCCTTACCACACCCATCCTTAATCCCACCATGCATACATATGTAATTAATTTATGCATGCTGGGAATCGATGATTGAGGCTGAAGGAGCTTTGAAAGCTCGAGCAGCCCGCCCACCCCTCGAGGAGGGAATGAAATACGTGGCCTTTTCCTTTTATCTTAAACATCTCTGTGAAGATCAATTCATTGCGAAACTCCATCCACTTCGTGCTTATGCTGTCGGGTACCTGTAGATCTCAGTTGATTAAGCTTAATCATAACTCTTGGATTAGCAGCTTGACTGTTATAGTTACTGGACTGACCCACCCCAACAAAGGGTTGAATGTTTTAGTTCTATCTGATAATATACTCCTCTTCGTTATTAATTTCCTGCTGAGTTCCACCTTGAATTGCAAGTTGTCCCGGTCTGGTAGCCATCTAACACCTAGAGATTTATATTCTTGCTCCGTCTTCCTTAATGTCCATAGGCTTAGGTATCTTGCTTACGGGCTTCCATAATCCTTGATGGTTTCTAATCCACTTTCCCCCGTGCTTAGCAAATTTACTAATTCTCTTTGTAGGTGTTTTACCTCTTCTGTAGTTTTATCAAGTCCTCCACGTGGTAGTTGTTTAGTGTCACTGCTGGTTGGGGTATTTTCTTTCTTCTGTCCGTGGCACCATGCTATCTATAATCACCTCTTGTTTTCTGGGATATTTGAGGAAAACCATTATTTCTTCCAGCGATGGTGTTTCGTTCGAAGTTTTTAGAGTCTTTAAAGACTTTATTGGATTCTGAATCTCATTTCCATGTCACTATCCTGATGATCATCTGACCCCAGAATGCTTTTTTTTATGTTTGTGGACCTGAACAGGCTAAATTTGGCCTATCGTGCTAAAGCACTCAGGAACACTTAGGAGGATGGATAGAGGGATAATGAATCGCCAATAGATGCCTATGAACAGCTACCTTAAGTTTTCTCACATCATAAGTGAAAGGAAACCAGGAACTAGGGAGATCATTCCAGAGTTTAGAAGCCGTGTAGAAAAATGTGGATTGCGCCCGTTTGGTACGATAAGTGGAGATTTGTACTACATACTGATGATGTGAATGAGCGAACCGAGTGTTTCTCGCAAAGATAGCCCGAGATGGTATCAAAGAATATAATTCAGCAGCACAATAGCCGTTGTAATAACGATAATACAAAGAAAGAACTGAAACCATCCTTCTATGCTCAATGGACTGTATGTGAGAAGTTAAGGGCGGGTCACTTATAAGCTTAATCGATCTCTTTTGAATACGATCAACGATATCGAAAGCGTATTGGGGAGCACTAACCCAGAGGTGAGAATTATATTCCAGATGTGGCAGAATTTGGGCATTATACAGCAGAAGGAGTTGTCGACAGCTAAAGTACTGCTTAGATCTGTACAAAAAGACTATTTTACGAGCAGCTTTTTTGGTAGCTGACAGAAGATGGTCAACCCATGAGAGATTTGAAGATACAGTCATACCCAACAGAGTAATAGAGCCTGAAAACTTAAGAACTGAGCCATTCATACTTACAACAGGAAATGATTGATCTTTTTTGGCGGACACAAGGCAACACTGAGTTTTGTTAGCATTAAATTTAACTAGATTATTGCTTCCCCATTCGAGAATACGTTGAATGTCTTTGTTGATTGAATTTGCCATTTCAGCTTTAATTTCTTGATTTGACATAGAAGGTGGATTATCACTATGAGTAGGCTGAGATGAACTACAGTGAAGAGTGCTATTGTCAGCAAATCAATAGATGGGGTTAGTTGTTAAAGAAATAAGGTCATTTATGTACAGCAGAAAAAGTGTAGGCTTTATAACGGATCCCTGTGGTACGCCCGCGTTAATGCTAACTTCTTTTGAAAAAAGCCATCAACTACGACACGTATTCGTCTATCAAGGAAACTAGAAACCCAGTTGATGAGCGTATCATTTAACCCAAACGAGGTGAGTTTGACAAGTAAACACTTATGCCAAACTTGGTCAAATGCTTTTGAGATATCTAAAGCGACTACAACTGTTTCACCGGACTGCTCCACTGTATTGTTTCAAACTTGGGTCACACATGAAAGAAGATCACCTGTTGAACGACTTTGCCTAAACCCATATTGGTGGTCACTAAGGAGTTTATTAGTTTCAAGGAACGTGAGCAGTTGTTGATTGATGGCTTTTTCCATGATTTTAGACAAAATGGAAGTGATGGAAATTGGCCGGTAGTTTGAGAGATCGGTCTTATCGCCTCTGTTGGGAATAGGTTGAACATTTGCTAACTTCCACGATGAAGGGAATTCCCCAGAAGACATAGAGATCGTATAAAGCTTAAAGAGGACTGGTACTAGTTCGGGGGAACATTTCTTTAAGACAATAGCTGGGATACCGTCTGGGCCAGTCGCCTTATTGCGATCAACCCTACTGATGATCGATTCCAAGAGCTTGTACCGAAAATGAATCGGTTTCATAGCGTATGAAGAAGAGTTGACTAGGGGCACATCTTTTCCAGAATCATTGAGACACGAGTTTGATGCAAACAAATCCACAAAAACATTGGTTTTTTCTACAGAATCAGCAACTAGCGATTCGTCAATAGATGTCAGGGGGGGAAATGAAGATGTTCCAAAGTTTTTACTAATGGCTTTAGCTAAAGACCAAAATTTACGACTGCCTAAAGGAGATGTAGCTAGTTCATTGCATTTTCGTTGTTCGAACAACTTTTTAGTTTTAGTGATGACACTTTTGCAGACATTTCTAGTACCAACGTATTCTACATGACTGTCGACCAATTTATTAGATTTCCATTTAATGTAATATTTATTTTTTAAAGACATTGCATCAGCACAAGCCTTACTGAACCAGGGTTGGGAACGTGAATGACCTATACGGTACTGTTTTTTAGGAATGTATAACTCCATTCCCATGAGGATGGCTTCAGATACTGAAAGAGCGATGTCCGATGTCCAACTCAATACTGTTTATTAAATCTAATATTACAACTACTTAGTAACTATATCCTACTTTCCTATTTTCAAAAAATTTGCAAAAAATTCTATTACATTATCCTACGTTCCGTTCTCAATATTATTGTTCTAGTGATACTGCTGACTAACGTTTATGTTACAATTTCTTTATGTTAAAGTAAGAAAGTTGCTATTTAACTTGTTTCTTATAATTATTGCAAAATGTTCAATTTGAGTGTTATTTACGAGGATGATTTGATGGGAAGTGAAACTCGAAATGAAAGACATGAATTAGAGAATTATTATTTTTTTATTTTTCAACATGTTCGCCTTGTGCATCAACCCACTTGGACATCCCAACCTTACAAGACAACCTCGAGAATCTACATAGCACATAAACTTACTAATAAGAGAGGTACAACCTCAACTCTAAACACAACCTAAGCGTTACCTTCGCCAAAACACTGGGAACCAGGCTTAAGGGAGGATCTAGATAAGGTTCGCAACCGTGCGAATCTATTTAAAGCCCTCCGACGAGGGGCACAACAGAGGGTACCATCCCAAAACCCTATAACACACATACAAGACGTAAAACCACTACCGTGCTCCATGTACGCCCCTCAAAAAGAATAACCTAAAATCCATCGTAGCCTGTCCACGAAACATACGCAGACTACACTACAGATATTCCAACGACAGGACAATAGAAGCAGCAAACATAAAACCTACCATAGACAGACTTAAGACACTAGTAACAAAATACACCCACCGCATAGTGCAGGACAAAACAATCATTACCTGGACAATATTCAAAACCTCCTACACCAACAACAGACGCCTGTACAACCCAAGAAAACCTAAGAATAACTCAAACATCTCCCTGCACTACTGACAAAACTACGAGACGACATACCCGAAGAATTCGACAGAATCCTAGATTACACTCTTTATTACCCACTTCTATAACCTCTGCCCCCATGGTCAAAAGATAACGACTACCGCTTACAAAATGGCCAACTCTGAACCAATGAAACACTCAAAAATTAACCAATATATAGTGTGTCCAGAAACTGTCCTGACCAACGGAAACTACACATACTAGACATGATTTTATATCGATTTAACCTAAATTATCTTGACCCAAAAATGCCTGCTAAGGGAGCTAGATATCCCTTTGGAAATGGCACCGTCAAGTCACTTTTTGTTAAATATCTCCAAACACCGCTACGTAACAAGTTCAAACTTGGTACAACGTATAAGTCGATAATGACAAACCGGCCGCTAATAACACGATTTTCTTATTGCCATCAGAAGTGGTACACTTGGGGGGGGCAACAGTTTTTTTTAAC